>OY804261.1:21018940-21242228 GCA_963680825.1 Meiosimyza decipiens | reverse complement strand
TATTCAAAAGTTTTGATTAGAGTTTGCTTATAGCCATTAGTAACACTAGCTAACAGCCATTTTGCTTAGCACTTAGTTGCCACTTGAATTCTGGCATGGTTCAATTATAGTGGCTAAAATGGCTCACGTGGCTACCCTGGATGGAATGCGATTTTCTTCAAAATAAAAATTTTAACGTAACTTACTTATTTGTTGTTGCTAGCCTTCTTTAATTGATTTCAAAAATTAGTTCGCCCCTTGTGCTGATAAGTTTGGCCTATTGGCTGAAGGTTGTCGTATGCACTTACTCAACTTCATGGCATGTGTGAAATTACTAACAACAACAAAAAATCTAAGCGAAACCAACTTTTTAACAACGTTACAGTAGAGTACGATTTGCCATAAAAATATTCTGATAAGAAGACTTTACGTAAGTGATATTGTCACATGCGTGAATATACAAATTAATATTTTATTGATACAAGCTATCTATTGACCCATAACTAAAATTGCTTATAATTCAACGATGCGGATCCAATTATTTCGATATTGTAGCACTATAATTCTGTTGATGTCTTCCTATAAAAAGAATTCTTAAATAACTCTTTATTCAGTTTAAATCTTAAAGTGTTACTGTTCCAATCAAGAAAAGAGTCTTATTGAAAGTTACAGCAGAGTTAAAAATAATATTGAAGATGATGTTTAATCATAGGAACATGAAAGGTGAGTAAAATTTAAACGCAAGCATTTTTATTTTAAGGATTTTCTATTAAGGATTTTATATTAAGGACTTCTCTCCAAAATCTATCAAACAAAATTGAAGTTTAGATATCATAGAAGATGAAGCCGAACCCTTTCCGAAAGTTATTTTGTTTGCATCTGTTATTGGTGATAACATTACATATTATTGGAATATAATATCCGTGGAGGTTATTATGAAGCTCAAAAACCGTCTATAAATAGTATTTTACTTACATTTTCAATACAGCTGATTCATCATTGATCATATTTTTAGTTTCATATACATCTTCTAGCCATCGCTTTCTTTCATAGGGTCAAATAGGGTCATTAAGCGAATTCAAGAATTCCCAAGTCCTATACATCCTGACATCATGCTCGTCTTTGAGCGAATTGTTTTTTAAGCCAAATGATCTGTTGTAAGATATTATTTGGTTTCTCAAACGAAAGTTTGCCATACCTGGATGGCTTGAAGAATTAAAGATTCCCTCAGCTGAATCATTGTCTGCCATTCGCTTGATGCATCTTAATTAGATATGCCCAGGGACTTTTGCTTTACTTTCAAATCTCCATTGATTCTTCATCTCAATACGTTGTCCTCGAATATGGGACCAATTACTTAACGTGAGATTTTCCTTCCAGAAGACCCCCCCACCCCTAGTTCCTAAACAAAATGACAGAAGAAATTAATGTTATGTATAGCACTACATTGGTTTTTCTAGAGTTTGGCTTTGATGGCAACAGCGATAGCACAAAACCACCTGCGTAAAATAAGATTGCAACAGGTTGGAGCATAGTCCTATAGTTTCTATAATATTAAATTTTTATATATGTGACTATTACCTTAACGAATGTTGGAGGGCTGCATTATTTCTTTCCTAAGAAAGTGATCTTGTGCCAGCAATCACGTGATCTTTGAGTTACATATTTGAATCTACTCATTCCTATGACTTCCTTGCACACCTGATCGAAATACCTGAAATACAATATTTCTCTCGGGAAGTTGCGGTTTTTGGATTCAGTCTTTGGGGGCTGAAGTTGCAAAAAATTCTGTAAAAATCCTTTGAAAAATTACACAATTCAAAATTTTTGTGGAATCCAAAATTTTGTTTGACTAAGGCGAAGTTTAGAAATTCGCCTACCAAGTCTTGGAGGTGGATGGAGAATTCAATTGGAAACAGAAACTGTGTTTTCAATATATACACATTTACACAGCAGGTACTGCAATCTAGAACGGACTATCTACTTCATCTATAAAATCGATATAAATAATTTTTTTAGTTTTAACCGGATTTCTTATAGTCGATGTAAAAGTCATAAGTGATGGACATATACCCGAGAGGAGGGGGCGGTGGGGGGGGGGGATTGTTTCGAATTTTTACTAAAAACTGATTAAATTGTATATTGAAAATGTTACCAACAAGCTATCAATGATACTCGATATAATGTTCAAAAGCCATTCAAAAGTCAAAATCGGCCCTTTCAAGGGTCTGGAGCCACCCTATGTGAATTCCAAAATCCTTTTCCGATCTATACCTATCAATTAGAAAAAAAAAAAACGGAGTTCGTTTCGGATCCGTTTTATTTACAAATAAACGAATGTGAATATGAAGTCTGTTCTTAGTTCGAGACGGATCCAAAATAGCGGATGGATCCTTTCGCGTTTTCGGAAGGATTTTCATACGAAAATGAGTTCGAGTCTGATCCGCACCGGATCAAATATTTGTAAATTGACTCACTTTGATGAAACTCAATTTGGATATTGATATCACTCACATGAGTTTTGTTAAAATCGATATATAAACATATGTATATGTCACATATCGGCCAAGCTAGTTTTTGGAATAAACTAGTTTTTTCTAGGCGAAGCGAGTTAGAATATGCCTCTTTAGCCTGGGATAAACATGGGTTATTATACAGTTTAACGGCTTCACTTCCGACATTCAAGAAATTTTAGTTTGTTAGTGTAGGTGAACGACTTGCGGCCACGGTACAGGGATATCATCCTCCAATATGTCCAACGTTGGCTATATTATGTCCTTCACGGGTTTGGCTAACACAACGGCGTTGGATATACCACAGTGAACCGCGGCCGATAGCCTTCGTAAGCTCTGAGTCTTGAACGAACATACCAAAATTTTCCTAGTCGAAGCTGGTTATTCCTAAAACACTTCCGATGAACTAGTTTGGCCTAAGAAAAACTAGTTTATCCTAAAAATTAGTTTGGCCGGTAACTTACATAAATATCTCACACATGGTATTCTTTTAATTTTACAGAAAGAGTCTACCTCTTGCTCGTGGCTTTTATGTCAACATTAAATGTGGCCGAACCAAGCTTTCCCATGTCTCTGTACGATTCGATTTATGTTCCAAAAACAACAGATGGTGTTTTTATATCACCCGTTAGCGTAAGAGCCATCCTCGCTGTAGCAGCTGTCGCAGCCAAAGGCAAAACCAGAAATGAGATATTACACAGTATTGAGAGCACGGAACAAAGCCTCGACGATGATATTTTCTTGCCAAAGAATACGGGCAACCTTAAGCAGATTGGACAAATTTATGTGGGCAGCAACAAAAATGTGATTGATAATAATTTCAAAAATAAGCTTAGTCTAGCATATTCGTTTGAAGATGTTGAGTTTGGTCCTAGTAGCGCACTAAAATTGATCAATCATAACGTAAAGAGTGCTACAAAATTAAATGTTGACAAATTATTCCCAAATAGCTTGCACAAAAATACAGCTTTGACCGTGATAAACACGAACTATTTAAATTCGAAATGGAAAACTGAATTTACAAGCACAATAACAAGAGGCTTCAAGAAACCAATGGTACATCAATATGGTGATTTTAAGTTTGCAAATTTATCGGACTTGAACGCCATGGCATTGGAGTTGGAATTTCAGGATAACGATGCAAAATTGTTGGTCTTGCAGCCTAATGATAATAATTTGCAGCGTTTGGGTGATCAATTGCTGAATGTGGACTTAACACAAATCCCAAAAAGACTTAACAGATCATACATGAGTTTGTATTTCCCTATTATAAAAGAGATTAAAGTGTCGATGTCTCTGAAAGATGCATTGTTCACTGTAAGTTTGTTTTAATGAAATTATTCTTTTTTTTTATATTTTTAAGAAGTGTTGATGGCAAGGAAGCTGTTCAAACAATGGAGCTTACCGAGATCGAAAATTGATCATTTGTAACCGAATTTGAGCTTGAGAATTTGCTATAGCTTTAAGAAATACAAAAACCCTTGAAAAGTAAATATCGTAATGACATGTCGTAAGGCATGCAAAGAATTTGGATTCGGTGACAAAAATTTCAAGAGAAAATATAGCGTGGAGTTCAAAATCAATCCATTACTTATCTAATGAGTTTTGGAACACAGCGTTTAAAACTTACTTTGCTCTGACATCATCATATTCCACATTTCTTAAAATATTCCTTTTTCAAGTGATTTATGTGAAGATTTTATTTATCATCTACGAAGCGAATTTTATATCTCAGCCCAAATCCGAGTCCAACACATCACATTGACATTAGTAAATAAGCTTCACCAAATAGTCTGGAAAGACTTTATTTTAGTATATATATTTTTGGAACATATATAGTGATATGTGTTGCCGGCCAAACTAGTTCTTTCGAAGCGTGTTAGGATGAACCAGTTAAGCCTTGGATGAACTAGGGTTACTATTTACTTAATCGGCCTCACTGCCGATTTTCTTGAAATCTTAGTATATTAGTGTAAGTGGGAGCCATTCGGCCATGGATTAGAGCTTACATACTCAATTCTGTTCAATGCTGACTTCGCGGCCCACAGGCTTTGCCTATACACCGGCGTGGAGTATACCACAGTGAACCGCGGCCGCATGTACTCTAACATACTAAAATTTTCCTAAGCTAAGTTGAGTCATCCTAACACGCGTCGGATAAACTAGTTTGGCCTAGGAAAAACTAGTGTATACTAAGAACTAAGCACATATAGAATGTTTAAAACGATTGGAACTTAATGTCTTCTTCTATTCACTCATTAGTTGGGCTTAGACCTTGGCTTTTCAAATAAGGCTAACTTTGGCAATTTAGTGGATGCTTGTGAAGATGAGGCTGGATTATATATGAAGGACTTACGCCAGCATTCAAGTTTCAAATCGGATCGTCAGCACGCTGAATTTGCTGCGGCAACTGGTATGTAACTAATTTACATAAATATGTACACATGAAACTCTATGTTTCTAAATCATATAAGATTGGTTGCCTCAATGTAACTACAAAATTCGTTTCAATAAATATTTTTTCAATAAAACTTTTCTGCTTGGGGAATATCAGGTATTATCTATGATATTACTTAAATTTTATGTGGTGCTATTTTGTCAAAACGAAAGTAGTTGGATCTTGAGATCTCCTATTATACTGAGCGTTTTTTTTGGCTCGTGCTTATAAGTTGGTCACCCAATGGTGCGCTAAAATTTTCAAAATGTATTAATAATAATTTAAAAATTTAAAAATCACCAAAATCAGAGACGTCTAATTTCACTATTTTGTTTTGGCAAAGGATGACCCATGTATTGTGACAAAGCTTGGTCGCAAGATTTAAATTTCTTTGCGTAAATTAAACTATGTTCAATATTTTAATTTACCTGAATTTATCTATTGATAAGGCTCTATTTGCTTCCATTTGATTACGATCGAGGCATTTAATAAGGCAATGACTACTCTGAATAACAACCAATTATTTATATTTTACTATGTTTCAACAGGTCTGCAAATGGATTTCACTGACTTTATGAGAAGTTCTTGTTCGTGTCATCCAAATGAATATGAAACTGAATTTGCTGATCCAAATGAAATACTAGAACAGCTACCCCTATCTCTCCGCAAGAAGGATGCTCCTCATTATTATTTTGACCATAAACTCTTTTTCGTTCTCATTAATAAGAACGATGTTATGTATATTGGTGCTTTGGCCAAAGAAAAATAAAGATATTGTTATGTATATTGGTACTTTGGCCAAAGAAAAATAAAGATATTGCAAAATAAATCTAATCTAATCTAATCTAATCAAAGCAAATTTTGCATTTATTATTAGTGACCCCCAAATCCACCGTATACCCAATTTGGTGAAAATCGTTTGGTTTTCAAAAACTCGGCTAACATATTGAATTTTTGATCGCTATGTTAGATCCACCATATTGGATTTTGTTAACATTCTACGGCTGCTTTTTAGAGGACTCCAACAGCGACAATTCGAGCGAAAAAACAACCCGTTCGGTTGTGAATATTTATTTTGATAAGCTTGTTTTGCTGAACAGTCGATTTTTCTCCAGCTTCCAGCCGCCATATTGGAACCGCCATTTTGAAGGAAAATGCAATGAAAAGCTTAAATATTCGTGTTTCATCTATGTCATGTGCAGTGTAAAAAGTTTTGCTCACAAATGTGAAGCATACACAGTTCAAGAGACTGAGTGGTTTCAAAATGAGCCAGATTTTGAACCAGTGGAATATGTCATACGGCTAGCCAAAGATTTCCCAAGGGATATATATCACTTCAAATATTTGTACCAGTAGTTGCCTATTTTGCCAAACAAAAGATCTATAGTTTGGGTACTGTGCATCCGAACAGACTTGTTCACGTTAATGAGAAATGTCCCCTAGAAACTAATTTTTGTTTAGCTAAGTGATCCGCTTAACATGAAATATCCCATACACGATTTCAGACTATGGTATTGATTGGTATAAATTATTGAAAAGGTCCGTGCAATTAGAGTGGTTCTATAAAAAATAGGAAAAAGCTGCTATTACTTAAGAAATAGAGGAAAAGCAATGGACGCAGAGATTTTCGAAAAAGCGTCCTGTAAAAAAGTTGATATTCGAAAAATAGTTTGTATCGACAAATTGGCTTTAATCCTATTGATATCTTTTTAAATAAGCCATGAATTCATTATGGTTATAACAATTAAATGGTAACCGATATGCAATTACGATTTTCTCCTTCTCATTGCAAAATCTTGATCCAAGTCTTATTTGTGCTGTATCCTCCAATTTGGACTATATTGTTCCAGTAATCTCATTCAACATGGATTGCGTAACTCACATTTCATCTAGGGATGACTGGAAGTGAGGACTCTCGGGGAGAAAGGGCCATATTAATTTCTACACCGATGGCTCGAAGCTAAATAACCAAGTGGATTATGGTATTTACTCTAAGGAACCGAAGATATGAATTGCTGCCAGCTTACCAGATCATTGTAGCGTTTTTCAGGCGAATGTTATGGCGATAGAGGCGGTAGCATCCTGGCTGAGCATGAATGTTGTATCCAACAAGGATATAAACATTTATTCAGATATTCAAGTTGCTATCAAATCTCTAGAATCAGCCTTGCTAAGCTTATTAGCACAACAATGTCGCTCGTCTCTAAGCGAGATGGCTCAACATTTTAACATTCACCTCATCTGGGTGCCTGTGCATAGGAACATTGACGGCAATTGAAAAGCTGATGAACGTGCTAGGTAGAGGACTACTGCACAAATTCCTCAGGACAAGGAAGGTGTTGACATGCCACATGCTACCTGCAAGTTACTGCTTAAAGAGGAAATAATAAAAAATGCTAACAAAAGAGTCAACTTGCAATATAACTAGGCAAATCTGGCCGAAATGGGATGCTACCCGTTCGCCAGAACTAATTTCTCGCACTGGACATATTGTCTCGTCAATTGTTGCAGTCATAACTGGCCACTGCCTCATCGGCAGACATGCGGTGATCTTAGGTGTTAAGTCCTTTGACTTCTGTAGAAATTGTGGAGATGTGGAGGAAGATGAAAATATTAAACATTTTCTCTGTTCCTGTCCCGCACTTAGAAAACGCCACACTTGGGTCGTTTTTATTTGATGACCTGGATGACCTTAGACACGTTCGTATAGGTCAGCTTTTTAGTTTCATTTCGAAATGTGGTTGGTTCAATCCTGTGGTATCACAATAGATCATATTTGGTCTAAGTGAGTCGATCTTGTAACTGACTGACACTCCTACCTAAAATAACCTAACCTATTTGTGCTGTCTAACTTTTCAGTTGAGAAACAGTTTCTGCTCCAACATAAGGGGATAGAAAAAAGACAGCTTTACTGTACTTCCAACAAGCAGCTAACAAAGCAATACCATGATAGTTGGTCATCTGTTCTTCATAAGTTCCAGGCGGTGATTTCTCATTAATATGTTTTTGTCAAGCAGTTTATAGTTAAGTGAAGCAAAACATGTTCTTTATCAAAGTTTTCATAACCTTTTGGATCAGACTCCTCAAGAAGGCCATCAGACGTCTGTGCGTCATTAATATGACATAAATATGTTTCAATTTGCTTTCGATTCAAGAATGACATCTGTAAAACAATGAAATAGGTAACCGAAATGTTAACGAACACATTCTGTAGTAAATGAATTCAGTTGCTTATGTAAATTATTAAGTCCTTTGGTTCTTGATAAAATAAAACACTTTATTCTTGAAACACTTTAAAACACTTTATTATATTTTATTCCCTTATCTTTTTACTTGGGCTATGCCCAACTGTAAAGAAAGTAAGCCAAAATAGAACTAACTTAAAAATAAAACTACTCTTAAAACGAGAGCCGTTGCTTCATTTTGGAATGTGTGAATTTGCAAGCGACGCTTTAAAAAATATCAATTTGCTTCGCATGCAAATTCACACACTTGGGCTTGTATTTTTCTACGGAAACTCGTTTGCAGTAGGAAATTGCTTTGCTAGCGTCTACGGGCTAGCATTGCAAGTGTTAACTTGTACAACATCAAAATGAACGATATTTCCAACAATTTATCAATGCGAATGGAGAATAAGATGAGTTTTAACATAGAAACATTACACAAAGTTTAGAAAATCCTTAGAAAATCACATTTTACACAGCAAAACAAAACTGCTGATCTGACATTCGACAAATTTCGGCGAATTTTCACTATGTCTGAGAAAAACTGATACTTGAAATTCGCACCCAAAGGAGGTGTTGCCACCCAATGGAATATCTGTTCGTAAACGTGACGAACGGCACGAAATTGATCACATACCGATGATATTCAGGTGGTTTAAATGATATCTTGCAGTTTTATAACGAAATGCATTTAAGGGTTAACAGCTGTTTTATTTTGAATTTTTAACATAAGAGGTTGAACAGCTCTAACATTCCTTCACAGCAATTGTATGCGATTTTCAGCACAAAAGAGTCGATTTAAAGGAAGTCAAGATGTGATTGATTTGAGTTTGACTTAAATTTGTATGGATAGAGAGCTGATTTCGTCTCGGCTTTAGCACTAAGTCGAGATAAATGGAAATCATGCAGATTTCCAGGCTTGTGTGGATTGCCTTTCAATAGGATAAAATTTTCAATTTTATTGAGTCGTTTCAACGGGCTGCTTTCAACAATAGATCTCCATATAAGAAAAAAAAAATACAGATTCAATGAAAAAGTGTTTGGACTCGCATTGGTTTTAATCATAGATTTTGGATAAAGTATAAGAGTGCAATTTCGCACAACTACACAGTGGTCTCCCAGTCTTTAATAATAAAGCTACAGAGAGCTAGATATACAGATGATTCTAAAATGAATTTCGATTTGTGGTATACACTGCAACGAAATTTATTGTTAAAAATCGATAGGACCTTAAAACGAGTGCAGAGTATTTCACGCAGGAATATTTGCGATAATTGAGGCGATAAGGCTCGATACCCTTGAATACAGTAAAACTGTCATCAGAGAGAGCTTCACGTTCTTAACGAGTTATGTATTTTAGAACTGTGTTGGGAACCTGGTCATAAAAATATTCCAAGCAACAAAGAGTTCGCTAGGATTGCTAATTCCTTTGAGGTACCAACTAAATTTTTATCGTTACTGTTAGAGATAACGAAATAATGCAGCTAAGGAAAGTGAGCTTGAGAGGTCACTAACTGGCTATAAGTTAATGGTTTTTGTAACGAAACAAACAATGAATCAGACATATCATTTGTTGATTCGACAATAGTGACCAGAGAACTTTTAGTTTTGAAATTCCCAGCAAATCGAGTTTTCTGTTGGAAAAAGGACGATTTAATGTCGTTTTCAAGAGTGACAAGGCCGTGAATATTTGTTCATGAAGTTTTTTGTGATGCACAACGTATATTTTGCAATTATGCATGAATGTTTTTCTTGCGGTTTTGACGACTGAGACGAAGAACTAGCTGATTTCTACCATAAAGTGACAACTCGTGGGTAAATTGAACGTATAACCTAACAAGTCGGCTTTGGTACGCCAGATTAATGGTATTTATTTCATTACATGTAAAAGGCAAAGAAGTTGCTAAACGCCTATTTGCTCTGATTACCTTACAATTATCCAAAAATGTAGTCAATATCACAATGGCACTTTTTAATGGTACTTTTTGAAGCAATTACTTTTTTTCATAAGAAGCCTTAGTTTAGAAATTGAAATTGTTAAGCAGGCATTATAAGACGAGTTTTAACTTGTTATATGACTACTTATTTATGCCATTGAGACTTAAGTATTTGGAACCAAGAGTATTCATGTTCACACAACTGATTAGTCTTCTTAAGTTCCGCAGAGTATACCGCCCGTGTGGCTAGATCGGCGGTGTCAATGTGAGATCCATTTTCGTTGGCAATTATTGTTGATATTGTTGGAATCCTATTAGGCGTGAAAGTTGCCCATGTAAAGATTGGTTTTATGAGCTACGATAGAACAATGGTTGAGCCTAACCAAAAAAAAATAATGAATTTGATTTAACATTACATTTCGAGATAATATAGATCGTCAAGTTTGAGAGAAGCACAGCTCCACAAAGCTATAAAGGTGAAGGCGAGAGAGTTTTTACTGGAGCCACCTTTGTTTTTGAAACCAGAATATTACAGCTAATATTGATGTTGAATTCACAGCGAACATAAAGCGCTGTGCTTTCTCTGAGGCAGCACAAAACCGTTGATCGTTTAATTTCAAAAGGTAACCTATGAAAGTAATAAGGAGTCTGAGGTGGCATTCCACAAAATGGCAAGACTTTCCGCAGTACTTTTATCTTTTAGGGGCAAGAAACCTACGTCAAGATATCGCGCCAAGTTTTTCAAAATTTTCATTAGATTTGATGTCAATTTTTCTCATTTCGACACCAGCACATTTGAAAATGTCAGTTTGCTGGCTTTGAGCCTCTAATGCACTTAAAGCATCATGCGAACCTGCTCAATTGTCATTCACTTACATGGGTTCTTACTGACCGTAGTGAAAAGCGTAACTTTCCGTCTTCAGAGAGTTTAAGCAGAATCCTTATCGCAGGAAAGTAGCGGAATATACCACGAAGGTGACTGTTATATGTATGTTTAAAATCCTGTATTTTCTGAAAATGGTGACAATTAGCTTATACATACATGGTAAGTCAGGCTTAAAGACACGTTGGGATAAGTGAGATTCGAATATTTTCTCAAGGCGTTGAAAAATAAATTATTGGGTTTCAAAACTCCATAATGAGAAAGTTATAAGTGATGAGATCTTGGCTCGCAGCATGGAATATTTACCTTTTTCATGTGATCAAGTTCTATGTATTTATTCAAAACTTCATCATATTCACGAATTCAACGGTTTTTCATTTCGGAGAAATTTTTGAGAAACTTTTTTGGCATACGAAACTATGGTATGATATGAATCAGTTAGCTGTGGATCAAGAATCAGACCAGAAGGTCAAGTTAAGAAGAGGGGTCAAAGAAAGACCAAATTCCCAATGACTTGCGTTACAATGAGTGCATGACTATCCAATGAAAAATTACGAAACCTGATTAGGTTTCGTGCTGATGGCATTATTTATTCCAGACATTTAAGTTCAGAAAGCTTTTGTGGGAAGTTTCAAAAGATTTGGTATTCATACGTCCGAGGAACTTTCTGAGCAATGTATGTCCCTAGCTTCTTCATTTGTTTTTCAACAAGTTATAAAGTTCCTCTACGTTAATGAGATTGTTATTGTTTCCGCAAGTTGCTGTAATCATTCATATTCCTGAACGTTGGTCATGTTTCCATGGAAAACTTGGCGGAGCTTTTAAATTCGCTTTAGAATTGCTAATAATTTAAGCAGTATTAACTTTTGGACTTCTTCCAGCCGATTCAACAATAGCACTGTTAGTGGTGGCCATGCGACAAAGAAAATACTTGTGTGGATCAATAATTCTCTTTGAGTTTAGACCAAATATTTTTGATCAATTCACTTTGCATAAACTCCAAAGAAATTACTGGATAATTCTGTCTTATCCTTCATGCTTAATCACGCGATCAGCAAAAAGAATTATAAAATGTAATTTTCTCGAAAACTTCTATGCTATTATGTAGCTCCATAGTAGGGCTGAGACATGCAACAGATTTAAAAAAATTAATTTAAGCCATTATTTAGTTGATTTCAAAATTTAGTTCACCCATTGTTATGCTTTGCAATTTACTTATAATGAGTAATGATAAGTTTAGCCTCTTGGCTTAAGTTTACCGTGTGCGCCTATTGAACTTCATGGCACACGTGAAATTGCCAACCAAAAAACATAAATTCCAAGCGAATCAAACTTTTTAACAACCTTATAATCGAGTGTGATTTACCGTAAAATTAATCTGATACGAAGACTACTATTGACATAATATCTTATATGACGGCGTGAACATACGCATTAAGTAATATTTTATTGATATAAGCTACCTATACCTATTGCCCCATAACTTACAAGGTGTTAAATTGCTTATTATTCAACGATGCGGTTCCAATTATTTCATTATTGTAACAATATAATATCAACCTATAAAAAGAATTCAAAATTAACTCTTCATTCAGTTGAATATTAAAGTGTTACTGTTCTAATCAAGAAACGAGTCTTATTGAAAGTTACAGCACAATCAAAATTAGTATCGAAGAAGATGTTTAAGCACAGGAACATGAAAGGTAAGTCAAACTAAAATGCAAGGAATTTCATATCAAGTATCTTATATTAAGGACCTTCGTCCGAAATCTATCAAACGAATTTGAAATTTAGATCTGATCGAAGAAGGCTTCTGTGAATATCGAAAAATCTTTTCCGATACTTTATTTTGCAATTGTTTTTTACTTATAAAATTTAATATTGCTAGAACATAATCACCATGAAGGCTCTAATGAAGCCCAAAAGTCATCTTTGCCTTTACATAACAAATACTATCACATTTACGTTTTCAATAAAGCTGACAGCATTTAGTTTTATATAGAAAAACTCGTCGACACAAGTGTTGACTTATTAAATCTGCTAGTCTTAAGCAATTACCAATGCACAAAGAGTCATTGGATCGAATGAAGAATTCCTAAATCCTTTCCAACCTTTCATAGTCCTCGATCTTAAAATTAGATTATCTGTTGTCAATGATTACTTGGCTTCTGAAACTAAGGTTTGACTTGCCTTGTTTTCCCAAGCCTGATGCCTTAAATAACTACTTATCTGAGACATTGTCTGTCATTCGTTCGATGTACCCGAATCAGTCAATTCACCTTTCGAACTACTTCCATATCTTCATTGACTCTTCCTCTCAATACAACGTCTTTGGATACGGAACCAAATACTCAACGTAAGATCTTACTCTCGAAAGATCTCAGAAATTGCTTCGAAATTTTGCACATTTTTCGAAGCAAGACTCTTGACAAAACCAAAGACAATAGAAATGTAATGTATATCACTACTTTAGGTGATTGTAACATCATTTACCATTCGGTAGATAGACATTTGCTTGTTACTAGACACTAAGAAGATCGCAATTCAGTAGCTAAATTCTTCCAATATTACGCTTACCTATATTAGGTAGGAGTAGCACTCCGTTTAAGAACCGACTCACATAGATCAAATGATGATCCGTTGTGATACCGCTGTCCTTTTGTTGAAGAAACCAGCTTTTAAAATAAAATTTTGCAGCTGGTCTATATTAACTTCTCTCAGGTCATCCTTAGAGACGCCTTCTAGCAAGTGCGGAGTAGAAGCAAAGTAAATCATCATGCACATCCTTACAACTTACCCAGAAGTCAAAAGACCAAACTCTTTATCTATCCGATGAGGCAGTGGCTAGTTATAACAGAAGCAGCTAATGAGACGCAATGATTATGGTAATGCGGAATATCAGTTCAACAAAGCACTTAGCATTCGATTTTGGTCAGATTTGGTTCTTATTTTGCAAGTTAACCCTCATTGCCTCAGGCTGTTTTAGCTTTTCGCCTTTCAACTGCAACTTGCATGTGGCATACCAATACATTCCTTACCCTGAGACATGTGTTAAGTAGTCCCCTTCCTAGCTTGTTCTTCAGTTTTGCAATTGAAATCAATGTCTCTTTGGTCAGGCACTCAGATAAGTTGAATTTTTAAATTCAGAGTCATATCATTAAGAGACAAGCGACATTTCTTGGCCAGAAGTGAGTTAAATAACAGTGATTCCAGAGGCTTGACAGCAGTCTGCCTATTTGAATAAATGTTAATGTTCCTTATGAATACAACATTGCTCCTCAGTAGGATGCTAAATAGTTCTTCCTACTTCGTGGTAACCTCGCAGCTATATTTAACCAGTGGTGTAACGAGAACATTTAGTGCCAGGGCTGAAGAAGTTATGGCTCCTAGCTATGCTACTGTCTTAAAATTTAATTCATTGAAGTAAACACCATAAGCAACTTGGCTATTTATTTGCCATTTCGTGTAGATATTAATATGGCCCCTTCTTACTGGAAGATCTGCCATTCTAGATGGACAGTGAGTTACATAATCCATCGTGAATGAGATTATTGGGGCAGTATAGTTCAAGTTGGAGTGAACCAAATTCAGACTATGAAGGATAGTCGAACGTTCTGTCCTTTCCTTGAACGTAAAGTTTCTAATGGCGGAACAAGTTGCATTATCTGCTTACCTTATGCGTCACTGGGAATGAGATGAAATATTCTCCAGGTTAGGTTAGAGTGGTGGCTTAGCAAAAAGATTTGAAGCCATAATTACTATATGTCCAGTTAGCATTGTTAAGATAATAGAGCAGAGATCCAAGTTCAACTTCGGTGAATTCATTGAGAAAATTCTTCAAAGACATGTTAGCCTTATACTCGCTGAGATTGTACTGCTGCAAAGGAAGTGCTCCAGTGATTTCAGAAATTGTCCCCAAGTGAACTACAGACATAAGAAAAGATATGATCACGTAGTTTAATCAAGGAGCCCCAGCAGAAGATGTGCTCTTTATGTTACTGCGTTATAATTAATTGTAAGCATCAACTGCTTCAAAATGCGATTTATATCTGAATTACATTTCAGAGAGCATGTCCTTCTTCTCATTGATTATTTTAAGTCATTTAATAAACATATTTTTTTATAATTATTATGTATCCGAAGCATCGCAGGATACATAATTTAATAAACATATTTTTTTATAATTATTATGTATCCGAAGCATCGCAGGTTTTTTAGTAACAAATATATCAAAGAAAAGTCTTGAAATAATTTCATTTAGCTTAGGCGTGAGATCAATCGATTAGGTTTGATTTTTGGCTTAGAACATTCGACATGAAATGCACCATATGTCTATAAATATCTTGCCTATGGAATTATTCCAACTTTTTTTATTTTGCAGTAAGTACCTACCTCCTGCTCATGGCATTTATGACAACATTAAATATGGCTGAACCAAGCTTTCCCATGACTCTCTACGATTCGATGTATGTGCCAAGAACATCGGATGGTGTTTTCATATCACCGGTTAGCTTAAGAGCCACCCTTGCTGTAGCAGCTGTTGCAGCCAAAGGAAAAACAAAAAATGAAATATTACAGAGTATTGAAGGCACAGTAACAAATCTCTACAGTATGTTGTTACCAAAGAATAGGCAACTTGATACAGCACAGACATATATATGTTGGCAACAAAAATGTGATTGATAATAATTTCAAAAATAAGCTTAATCTAGCATATTCGTTTGAAGATGTTAATTTTGGTCCTAGGAGCTCTTCAAAATTGATCAATTATAGCGTTCAGAATGTTACAAAAACAACAGTTGAACAAATATTCCCAAATAGCTTGAATAAAAATACAGCTATGGCTGTGGTGAACACGATCTATTTAAATTCCAATTGAAAGAAAAAATTCACCAGTACAATGAAAAGAGGCTTTAAGAAACCAATGGTGCATCAATATGGCAATTTTAAGTTTGCAAATTTAAAGGATTTGAACGCTTTGGCATTGGAATTGGAATTTAAGGATACCAATGCAACGTTATTGGTCTTACAGCCCAATGATAATGACTTACATCGTTTGGGTGATCAACTGTTGAATGTGGACTTAACTGAAATCCCAAAACGACTTAATAGCACATACATGAGCCTGTTCTTCCCAATTATCAAGGAGATAAAAATGGCAACGTCTCTGAAAGATACAATGACAAGTGTAAGATTTCCTTTTATGTTCATTACAAAAGCATTTTAGTGCAACTTTTCAAAAAAAATAAAAGTATTCCTGAGTTAACGTGGAATGCCCCATATGCATGTAGAAATGTATGTGGCCATTTTTCTTTACCAAAAGCAAAGTTATTATACCTTGAGAGGTCCAAATTTTTGTTTTTTGATGATTTACAATCAATCACTTCCAACATGTCATATACTATATAAATGGGACATTCCAGGTCAACCAGGACAGAGGTCTGCCCAGAAATGAGTGCTGCCAAAAAACGTTTTTAAGGTCTTAAATTGTTCGTATGCTCAAAAGCTTTCATATTAGAAACGTGATCAGTGATTTCCAATAGCTTCGTTTACCAAAATTGGTGCAAGTCGGTTGACTTTCAAAAATTCTGCCACCATATTGGGTTTTTGATCGCCATGATGGGTCCTGTCAACCAACCACACAAGATTTTTATACACATCCAACAGCTACAATTTGAGCTAAGATATGACCCGATCGGTTACTAATTTTTAGGTTTACAAGCTCTTTTTATGCTGGACACTCTTCCGGCAGGCATATTTGAGCCGCGATATTGAAATTCGAAAACACACGTTCTCATATGAAAGCACTTGAGTTGATGCGAACATTTCGAACGTCAATTTATTTGAAAAGATTCCCAGATTCAGAAACGATTACAATTTAATAAAATTTTATTTTATTTATTAGATGGGCTTGGATCTTTCATTTTCGCCGAAAGCTAATTTTGGCAATATTGCTGATGCTTGCGAAGATGGTGGATTGAATATGAAAGCATTACGCCAGCATTCAAGCTTTGAGTCTGGACCTGAAAGTGCCCGTTTTGTTGCTGTGACTGGTACGTAATATTTATATACATATATATTTATACTCGTCTATATAAGTACTGTGACATATGAAAATAGACGTTATCTTACCTGAGCAGATCTTTTAGTATAGCGAAAATCATCGTGCTTTATCAAAATGAACGATTTTCAGTTCAGTTTTTTGTTCATAGTTCACATTCAGTGCTAGTGATCTTGAATCTCGATTTTTAAACTCGGACTGGCAAAAACGCAATTTTCATCTATGGTAAGATATGTTAAGTCATTTTTCACAGATGTCGAATGTTAAGACTCTTTAATTTTAAATCAAGTAATGCTGAGATCAGTAAATAGCTTAAACTTTAACGGTACGTTTTTATAAGCTACACAGATGGTATATTCACTTTGTGATTCCGTTTGTAACGCATAGAAGGGGGCGTGGCAGGTATGGAAAAGTATATACATTCTTAATCAGCGTCACCACCTGAGTTGATATAGCTGTGTCCGTCTGTCTGTCTGTCTGTCTGTCTGTCTGTCTGTCTGAGTGTCTGTCTGTTGAAATCAAGTTTACGGGAAAACTAAGCAAGCTAATTCAATGAAATTCGGCACACAGCTCACATCTTCTTGCAAGCTGCTAGCATATAAAAATGGGGGAAATCGGTTAACAGCCACGCCTTCCGCCCATACTCTATGTAAATATACCCAAGTCCATTTTGAAAAAAGTTGCTGCGATTTTGATGAAACTTGGTGATTTGGTGAATATGAGAACAACATTAAGATTAGGCTAGGTCTTAAGTTTGCAAAGGCTCTTAAAAGGGCGTGGCACAGCCCTAAATTTTAACTTTTATGACATCATTGCTCGTAAACTGTGCAAGATATTGTGATGAAATTTGATACACGGATACAGATCTTGTGAATCTTGAATTGCGCATAAAGTGGGCGGAATTGTAGAAGTGGGCGTGGCATTTCTTAACAATTAAAAATTTGGATTTCGTATAACTCCAAATTGGCACATACGATTTTCATTAAAATTTTAGAGATGATACCACTAGAAGTAGTCAGCAATACAAGCCACATCAATACATTGAAAATTTTATTTTAAGGGCGTGACACAGCCTACAATATTTATAAACGTTATAAAAAGAGAACTAGCAATGCAATCGTTATGAAATTTAATAAGGCGGATATACTTGCGAAAAGGTGTGTTCTTGCAAAATTTTGGCACAATTGCGCTGGTGGGTGTGGCACCTCCTATATAAGCAAAAGACGTTTAATGCTATAGATAGTGTGCTATGAGAGTAATCTTCATAAAATTTTGTGTAGAGGTGTCGGTTACTATAAGCTTTGAAATTAAATGAAGCTTGACAAAATTGAATCAGTGGGTGTGGCACCTCCTATACAATTAAAATACCTTAAGTGGCATAAATATCGAAATATATGAGCAATTATACTGAAATTTGGTGTAAGAGGTTTGTTTATGTAAAGCTATTTCTGGATAAAAGTCAGATTAGGTTGTACCTTTGGGTGTGTCACCGCCCTAAATTTTAAGACTAATGACGTCATATAGCGCAAACTATACAAGCTATTGTGCTAAAATTTGTATGCGTATGTATGTTAATTACGAATATTATTTTTATTCCAAAAGTAGGCGGTATTGAAGAAGTGGGCGTGGCATATTTCATGGTTTTCATCAATTTTATTCGACATTTTCTTTATTCTTTAGATTTTTTCATCAATTTTTCAGCATTTTTCATATTTTTCGACTATTTCAATTTCTTTCAACTTTCTTCAATGGTTTTCATATTTTTTCAACATTTTGAGTTTTTCCAACACTTTTCATTATTTTTGAACCTTTGTACATTATTTTCGACTTATTCAACCTCTTTAAAATTTTTTAACATTTATTTAAAAAATACTTTCAATGCAGTGTAGGGTATGTGAGTTTCGGCCTGGCCGAAGATAACACCTTTACTAGTCTTAGTTCAGATTGTAGGTAACTCAATAATTTGTAAATATCGTTGTCATAAAAATTTTCTCTTATGGAAATTTCGTATGTGGGGTTGGTGGTACATTGTGAATTATATATATCTTACACTATAAAACACGATTGCGACGTCCGAATGTATTCAACTGCCAATATTTAAACAAATCTCTTTGTTTGTAAGAACATTACATCTATTTGCTTTTTAGAAGTGCGGGGAAATAATAGTTAAGTCTAAGTCGATGGGCTATTACCATCCGTCGCAACTCTTTGCTACGTCATCTATGTATGTAACTGGTGATTCTTTTGCTATTTGTTTTTTCAGTGTAAATTTTTTGACGCCGAACGCCTGATTCGTGACATATGTGAACACTTAGAACGCTCAATAAGGTTTGCCATTAGATCACCAAATGACAAACGCTTGCAAGTCATTAAATTTTATTATCAAAATTCGTGCTCTTTGGAGGAATGTGTTTCGCAAATTACGTCCATTTAATGGTCGTCATAATCGATCCACCGAACAGGCTATTCCAGCTATTGTGACCAAATTTCGCAACAGTATCACTGAAGGTCGCGATATATCAAATCGTTGCCATTGTCAACAATTGGGCTTGTGTTGTTCGACTACCTGAAAGGTTTTACGTAAGGACGTAAGGGAAGAACTGAAGGTGAGTGATCTATCACAACGTCGTTTTTTTGGTGGATGGGCCTTAGAAAAGTTGGATGAAGATCCAATTTTTTATTGAAAAACTTTCTTCAGCAACAAAGGTCATTTTTGGCTCAATGGGTAGGTCAAAAAACAGAATTGCTGAATTTGGTCTGAAGAGCAGCCAGAGGCAGTTCAAGACATCATTGGACCGTACTTTTTCATACATAATGAAAATCGCAACGTTACAGTCAATGGAGCAAGGTACCGTACGAATTGGACTTGGTTGACAAGTGGGTTCAACAAGACGGTGTCACATGCAACACGGCACGCGATTCCATAGACCTATTGAGAGACGAGTTTGGTGAGCAATTAAACTCACGTTTCTGAGCAATCCATTGGCCACCAAGATCATGCGATTTAATCACACTTGACTATGTTTTGTGGGGTCAGATGAAGTATCTCGTATACAGGCACTAGCCAGCCACAATTGTAGTCCTAGTTGGTATTGGTGAGATACCGTCCGAAATGCTTGAAAAAATGTACCAAAATCGAAGGCGTAGCCGCGGGCAACATTTACATAAAGTAACCATTAAAAAGTAAATGAAAGGAGTTTGTGTAAATATAAAGATTCTGTTCGTTTTTTAATTTTCAAAGAACAAACGCTTAAGGAATCACCCGTTATAAATAGAAGAACCTAAAACAGTTCCATCCCTTTTAAACTGCCATAACACAACATAGTCCCGTAGTTTTTCTTTTTGTTGGATAGGTTGTGAAGAAAAGAAGTGCCGAATGTATTTTCTTTTTAATACAAGGCGGTGCCAAGCCTCCAGCAGGAAAATATGTTTTCGCAACTACGCTAACGGACGGATTTTTTGAAATTTGGCATGGAGATAGATTGAACACTAAGAAAGGGTATTCAAAACTCTTAATTCTTTCAGTAGGCGTGGTATGCCTCAAACAGAAAAAAACGTTTTCACTGCTACGCCAATTGATCGATTTGGAAGAATTTTGGTATAGTGAAAAATTGAACGCTTAGGGAAAATATTTGCTTTTAATGGGCGATGATACACCGATTTTGGTGAAGTTTCGTGTGGAGATAGATTGAATCCTAACAGAAAAATATGTTTCTACAGCTAAACAAACGGACCGGAGATAGATTGAACCCTAAGGAATGTATAGAGATAGGGATAGGACTACATGATACTTACCATAATTTGTGTTCTTGGCAATGATGACATTTAATCAGGTTGAAGTAGTACTTAACTGTTTTGTATTGCCACCATTAATTGAATTTCAACCAGTGAGTGAACTCTAGTACAATTGAATGAATTTTTTGACAGCAAACCCACTGTCGCTGGCCGAAAACTTTAAGTTTTCATTATTTAGCAGTAAGATTTAAGTGAAAGTGTGAGCGATTTTTGTTTTGGACCAACCAAATTTCTAATAAATACTAGCAATAACTAAGAGAAGCTTTGAGAAAAATGCTAACGAGGTACGAATAGAGGTCATGGCACCTCCAAAAAAGCAAAAAAAAACTTTAAAACGATACACTGAGAGAATTCTTTAAGGTTACAAAAGCAAATTCACGCAAATAGTACGTATGATTCAAATAAGCTCTTGCGAATTTTTCAAGTGTACGTTGCACCCCATAGGCACACAAACTTTTAAATGCTAAATTGTGAGAATTATTTTAGGCATTGGAACCAAATATCCCACAAACACTACTAATGGACCAGATCAGCTCCGAAAAAATTCGGTAAATATCGTAGCACCTTCCATAAGTGATAAAATTACATATCAATATACTATACAGAGAGAAATATTTAAGTCCACAAATACATGACCACATAAGTCTTATGAATTTGAAAGTATCTTTTAATGCGATTTAGGGTTTGTAAATCTCGGTGAAACTAAGCCTTAAATGAAATTAATTGAATAGTTCTTTTGTTGTTTTGGTCAACAAATATTTCTAAGTTTATTTATATCAAAATTTAGGTTATAAATTTAATTTTCTTTATTTTCACAGGCTTACAAATGGATTTAAAGAAAGCAGCGAGTATTGACTGTTCGTGTAAGCCAGATGAATATCATACTGCGTTTGCTGATCCAGAAGAAATAGAAGACAAGCCTAGATTAACATATCGAAAACCGGACGCACCTCATTATGTTTTTGAACATAGACTCTTCTTTGCACTCATTGATAATGAAGATATTATGTTCTTAGGCACTTTAGCCAAAGAAAAATAAAAAAATACTTGGAAAATGTTAAAGTTTGGACTATTTTTTAATAGAATACTGAATATATTCTTCAGGCATATTTTAAAGCTATTTCTCAATATTATTTATTTATGGAACGACTCGTTAACGAATAACGAATTAACGAGATCGTTGTGAATACCACTATTGTGGCCATTTCAGTTAGTTCCAAAAATTGTGTTTTAAAAAAGATATTTCTGCAACATTATAAATATATACATAGAGTGATTTGCAATAAGTACCTACTTATAAGTTCAAAGCTTTGAAAGAAAAGAGTTAGGTCAACTAAACCTGTTGAAGGCTCAAAGATGAAATTACAAAACCGGTAACAAGATGCTATGAAAGCAAGCATTTTAATCTGTCAGAGTGCGAGTTTGAAAATAAGTCAGCACATGCGGCATGCATCAAAATTATACGTAGTCCTTGGATCAGCGTTATGTTATGAAACGAATGAAATGTTCCAATTGATGCATATGCCACAGCCTTTGAATCAAAACTTTAGCCAGACCATGATGACTGTCCGCATACAGATATGCCAGGATTTTGTGATGGTCCTGTCAGAGATAAATCAGAAAATGCATGTGGTCTGGGTGGATCTATACCAGAAAATAGTGGCAGAGTAGATAAGACCAAAGAAATTGTGCAAGGAACGTAAGCTCACTTTGCTGAAATCAAAAATACTTAAAGAGCTCAAGCTTACCGTTTTTGGTATTTTGACATTCAAGTACGATAGTGAACTTTGTTTCTACAACAACATTGGAAAATTCTTACTTCAAAAGAAATTATATTGAAAGAAGATCAGTAGTAAATCTGATTCCTACAATTGATTCTCAACCAAGCACCATGGAAGATAGCACTTGAAATGTGCGAGGAAATGTTGCGCGAAGAGATAGAACAGGAAAATGACTATTATTCATCAAAATCGACAATCTCTTTGCCAAGAAAAATGATGTCAGGATCGATTGAGGATGAGATTTTATGTGAACTGAAGAAAATTGAGTAAGGTCACCAAGTTGAATAGCAGCAAATACTGGACATATTTTCTGAAGCGAATTGGATTTCCACTGTCTTTATTATTGGCAACTGTCTCTGGCAGTTTAACGCTATGCAATTTGATCTTTACACCGCTTCAGCTACTTTCAAGCATCTTATGGTACGTGCCTTGAAGGGCTTTCAGTAAAGGACATGACTTGCGCATCTCGATGACATTATCAACATGCTTACAGATTTTGACGACTACGTGAAAAAACTGGAGAAAATGCTTAACCGCTTGAAGGCAGTTGGGTTAAAGTCAAGTGTAAGGAGAAATCATTGAGGCACTAGGTCAAATCAGAAAGTATGCACACAGATAAATACATTATAAAATCCATCAGAAATTGCACAAGTCCATCTTCAATCTTCTTGTGCTGCAACGTTTTTTGCGTCTATTTACTACGGCAGACGATGTGTTCCTGATTTAATCAACGTTGCAGGTACTTTACCTGAACTGACACAAAAAAAGTAGCGAATCTAATTAAAGTTGCGCACCAGAAACTAAAAGAATTATTGTGGATACCGGAGGGAGTTACTGGCAGCAATTTAATGTGAGAAACAAAGTACTCGTGTGAACAACCATCTTTCTAAGGACAGACCACGCAGCACTGCGATGGTTAGTATAGCTCGTTGGATTGAGCGCTTGCAGAGGCATGATTTCACAATCTATGTAACATCCTAAAGGTGACCTGCATGGGATATGCAGATGCAATATCTCTTCCTCCATGTAATACTTAATGCATTCATTGCTCGAGAGTAGAATAATAATGCTGAAATTATCGGTGTACGCTTTTAAAATATTCGACCTAAAGTGAATAAATGAAAAAATACATTCGGACCAGTGCAGATTTGGTCAAGATTATTCATTACTAGGTGCTAGATAGAAAATCAACATGGCATGTAAGACTTACTGGGAACAACGTCAAGATTTGAAACTAAATGATGGTTGCTTGTATCGAATTGTAGAGAGCTATTATGATAAAGAGGATAATGGTCATTCCAAAAGTGAAAACCAAAAAAATCATAGAAGAATGCCACATTATGTTAAGTGGTGTTCACCTTGGCATAACCAAAACCGTCGAAATGATTAAAAATTAGTTCTCTTTTCTGGTATGCTAAGAATCAGTCGCCATAAGCATCTGCCGAATTGAACAAAGTGTCGCCGTTAAGATACGAGAGCACCAGACGCGAGGAAAAATGAATTAATGTGGATACTCCTTTTTAAGTTAAGCCGTAGATATAGCTGGTTCATTTCCAATCAGCAATGCGAGGGCTAATTTCATCCATCGATTGGTGCAGCAAATAGCACGAAAAATACCCCATTCTCTTGTCTAGGTGTGTAGAACACTGCAGAGAATCACAACGTCCAATCCGACAGCATACCATAGAGCTCTGCTGGGTGCCCGGCCACAAAAATATTTCTGGAAATGAGTAAAAACTGTCGAATGTGCCGGAATAGAATCACAACAACCGGAGAATCAACAAAGGTAGGTACCTTAAGACAGCACTGGTGGAACTACATTGTCAGATAGAGGTCATAATCAAGGATCAAACCAACAGAAGGTGGAACCTTACCGCCAGGTGCAGAACGTGTGGAAACATGTGGCCTTAACTGACGGAACAATGTGTTATTGGCTCTATGGCCATCAAATATGGTGTCCTTTCAGAGATTTCTGCAGGAGTTGCGAAGACGAAAAAGAGGCTGAGACGGTGTTTGCTCTGCGAATGCCCGGGGCTAGTGAGGAAAAGAACCAAATATTTTGGATCTACATTCTTTGTTGGTCTTGAGGAACTAGCCGAGTTGAAACTCACCAACTTTCTCAACTTCATCAAGGCTTCTGGGTGGTTCGCCACCATTTCATTAGAAAATTTAAGGAGAAGGAGGGGAATATTTTTATATAAATAGGGTATCACAAAAAAGAATAAAGAGGCTTCATGCGAACAAGATAAATCGATGTATTGCTCCGAATTACACTCCCACCAAGAAAAAAATTTGTTCGACAATCGTTATAATCGAAAAGTTTTGACTTTTATGGACATATTCGATAGTTTTGCAATTTTTTTATAGCTTTTGATGGCACCAGCTTACAAAATTCAAAAGAAGCTCGGTGAACCGAACTCCTTAATATAAACATTTGAAACTCGTAGTTGAATAAGACACTGAAAAAGTCTATAGGGGACGAAGGATATCGAAAAAAACCGATGACAGTCAAAAATGTTCGATAAAATAGATAATATACGAAAACTATCGAACAACACCAACATCGAATTGTATTGAAGAACATCGATGAAAATCAAACTGCACTGAAAACGTCGGGTATTGAATAGTATCGAAAAACATCAGAAAGTCGGAGACTAATGCAGAGAGCAAAGGCATCATCCAATTGCGGCTATTCCTCGTAGATTGGTGCACAAACATATGGATTTATGTAATTGAGCTAGAAAAATTAAAGCTCGATTGGAAGAAATAAAAATTAAAAACTGCGACTATCTATTGATTTTCAAAATAGAAATCACAAAACGAAAAATTATTTCAACACTTCACGTCAAAAGAGTGAGATACACCTGCACTCACATTTCATCCTTTCCTTCATTGTACTTTTTTAACCTAAATTTTTGAAAATACTCATTTTTTACGGTCCCTGCTAATATGTTCTTAAGCTGGTCGAAGAGCATTAATTTGAATAGTAAAACTTACAGCCCTTTCATGGTTGACTGCAAAACCGCCATTTTAGTTGCCGAGGAAAAATTCTATTTTGCGGCAATGTCTTCCACACGTTTCACCTTTACATGGTTGGCAGCAGCCTCTTAAAGTTGCATCCAGAAATCAGTGGCGTCAATTGGGCAAGGCTGTGGAGAGCATTAGCCCCCCAAGGAACTGATACTAGATATTATTCAATACATTAATTCAATCAAACCCTCGAAATGTCATATTTCGCCACAAATATCAAGCGATTCCAGAAATGTCAATAATTTTGTCATTCAATAAGTGTGGAAGTAAATAATATGGAGACAGTAAACTGCCGCTAAACATGATGCCGAAAAATTAAACTGTATTATCTTGGAGATAGCCAATCATAAAGGGTCTGTTAATATTTGCGTTTCGAAAATGTTTTCAAGGAAATTAACCCTTAAGCATTTCGTTTTTTCGCGTCAACATTTCGAAATCTGCTGTAACTTTATTTGTACATCAAGCCTGTCACTTATATATACTAAAATAAAACGCTTTAGAAATATTTATTTCAAGCTTGAATCAATAGCTCTGCGCTTTTATTTTTTTTTAGCCAAAGTTCCAATAAACATAACATCTTTTTTATTAATGAGAGCAAAAAAGAGTCCTTTATCAAAATAATGATGCGGTGCATCCTTTTTCCGGAAAGAAAGATCAAGTCTTTCAGATACTTCCGACGGCTCGGCAAATTGAGTTGAATATTCATCTGGAAGACAAGAACATGCAGATCTTGTGTTGGCAGTTAGATCCATTTGCAAACCTGTGAAGGCAAACAGAAATAGTTAACGTGCTTATTTTACTCTAGAGAGTTAAGATTAAAATTAAACCCTCAATTCATCTTATTAAATTATAACAAAGAGCAAAGAGCTCAAAAATACAAATGCCTTTTACTGACCACTTTCGACTGAACAACCTCAACTTGAATTGTAATGCATAATTTGTAATATATTCAAAAGTTACATACCAGTCACTGAAACAAAACGAGCGCTTTCACGACCCGACTTAAAACTCGTATGTTGACGTACTTCCTTCAAAAATAGTCCAGTGTCACCTTCACAAGCATCAATTATTTTACCAAAATTTGCTTTGTCAGTAAATGCACGATCTACAGCCAACTAAATAATAAATAAAAATAAATGATGAATTTTTAACGCCATCTATCAACAACAAAAAAATAACTGCTAGACTTTCTGATGGAATTAAGATACCTTCAACGATGCTTAAATGCCGAAACCTACTTTGGTGTGAGAAATTAATTTCAATCCTGCAGCGATCAATAAACTACTCAAAATCACG
Source organism: Meiosimyza decipiens (assembly GCA_963680825.1). Taxonomy (NCBI): domain Eukaryota; kingdom Metazoa; phylum Arthropoda; class Insecta; order Diptera; family Lauxaniidae; genus Meiosimyza; species Meiosimyza decipiens. The sequence continues at coordinate 21,215,292 of OY804261.1, read as the reverse complement.
TCAAAATGTATAGGAGCTTGAAATATTTATTAAATGAAAGGGATAGGGATAGGGATAGGGATAGGGATAGGGATAGGGATAGGGATAGGGATAGGGATAGGGATAGGGATAGGGATAGGGATAGGGATAGAGATAGGGATAGGGATAGGGATAGGGATAGGGATAGGGATAGGGATAGGGATAGGGATAGGGATAGGGATAGGGATAGGGATAGGGATAGGGATAGGGATAGGGATAGGGATAGGGATAGGGATAGGGATAGGGATAGGGATAGGGATAGGGATAGGGATAGGGATAGGGATAGGGATAGGGATAGGGATAGGGATAGGGATAGGGATAGGGATAGGGATAGGGATAGGGATAGGGATAGGGATAGGGATAGGGATAGGGATAGGGATAGGGATAGGGATAGGGATAGGGATAGGGATAGGGATAGGGATAGGGATAGGGATAGGGATAGGGATAGGGATAGGGATAGGGATAGGGATAGGGATAGGGATAGGGATAGGGATAGGGATAGGGATAGGGATAGGGATAGGGATAGGGATAGGGATAGGGATAGGGATAGGGATAGGGATAGGGATAGGGATAGGGATAGGGATAGGGATAGGGATAGGGATAGGGATAGGGATAGGGATAGGGATAGGGATAGGGATAGGGATAGGGATAGGGATAGGGATAGGGATAGGGATAGGGATAGGGATAGGGATAGGGATAGGGATAGGGATAGGGATAGGGATAGGGATAGGGATAGGGATAGGGATAGGGATAGGGATAGGGATAGGGATAGGGATAGGGATAGGGATAGGGATAGGGATAGGGATAGGGATAGGGATAGGGATAGGGATAGGGATAGGGATAGGGATAGGGATAGGGATAGGGATAGGGATAGGGATAGGGATAGGGATAGGGATAGGGATAGGGATAGGGATAGGGATAGGGATAGGGATAGGGATAGGGATAGGGATAGGGATAGGGATAGGGATAGGGATAGGGATAGGGATAGGGATAGGGATAGGGATAGGGATAGGGATAGGGATAGGGATAGGGATAGGGATAGGGATTGGGATGAGGATGCTATGAAGATATGGTTTGAGTTGAGGTAACGATGGGGATGGGGGTGGAGATTGAAATGCAGATAGGGACATGAACAGAAAGGGCAGAACAACGTCTGCCGGCAAACTAAACTTTTCTTATGGATTTTGGCTCGGTTAATCCAAACACAATATTTAATTTTTAAAGCTTTTTAAACTCCCATTTTAAGTGCTATCTGTGTGATTTATCAAATTAAGGATGATTGTAGCATATCTATATCTAAATCCGAATTAAGTGTTAGGACTACCAAACCTGTGTAGGTAAACCACTCTCATCAAATTGTCTTCAGGAGCATTTCATTATTGTACCATTATGAGAAATCAAACCCTACATATATGCTTTGAAACTAGCAAAAACTTACAGCTGACAATGCATCCTTCAGAGAAACCGACATTTTTATCTCTTTTATTATTGGAAAATACAGGCTCATGTATGTTTTGTTAAGTCGATTTGGTAGTTGAGTTAAGTCCTCATTCATCAATTGTTCACTCAAACGCTGTATGTTATTATCATTTGGCTGCAAGACCAACAGTTTCGCCTCGTTATCTTGAAACTCCAACTGTATAGCGGCCGCGTTCAAATCCGACAAATTCGCAAACTTAAAAGTGCCATACTGATGCACCATTGGCTTCTTGAAGCCTCTGCTAACTGTGCTGGTGAACTCTTTTTTCCAATTGGCATGTAAATAGAGCGAGTTTACCGCCGCCATGGCAGTATTTTTATTGAGACTGTTTGGTAGTATATCTCCAACCCATCTTCTCGTTACATCCTTTACCCTATAATTTATTTTTTTTGTAGAATTGCTTGGACCAAAGACAACATTTTGAAACGAGTATGCTGGACTTAGTTCTTCTTTGAAGTTATTATCAATCATACTTTTGCCCACATAAATTTGTCTATCTTGTATGAAATGTTTATCTTTTTGTGGTAAAAGTATATCATATTGGAGGCTCTGTTCTGTACTACCATCACTTGAAAGTAATTCTTCTTGTGTTTTGCCTTTGGCTGCAAGTGCTGCAACAGCAAGTGTGGCTTTTAAGTTGATGGGTGAAATAAAGACACTGTCAGAAGCCTTTGGAACATAAATTGCATCATATAGTGCCATGGGGAATGACAGTTCGACCATTTTCAATGTTAACATAAAAGTCGCAAGCAAGAGGTAGGTACACACTGCAAAATAAAATCCTTTTGATAATTTAAAGATTTAAATAGAGTTTTTAGTAAATCGATTTTAGTAAGATTTTTGTAAGTGTAAAAAGTATTAATGTCTCACATTGTCTCACGGATACACTGCACAAGTAAGGTGTTAAGAGTAAGCTTGAATTTCTAGATAAGCATTCAAATAAAGTCAACGGAGATAAGGAGCAACCTTAGACCTTCAGCCAGTATGAAAAAAATCCAGCTCATGATATCGAGTAACAAAGCAACAGCTGTCATCTGTTAGTGGCAATAGATAGCTTTGAGGTAGTCAAGGAAAAAACTCAAGTATTCCTTGGAATAAACCTTAATTCCACCGACGACATTTTAAAGAAGCTCGAACAATAATCTCAAAAGTCGTTTGAAACCAAACTATATAGCATGAGCGGCTTTCAAAACATTGCTGATTTGAGCTGTACGTATTAAGGCTTATGAGATTGCTTATGTCAAAAGGTTACATCGGGTGTTTTATTTTGAGTATAACAATTTTAAATTGCAATAAAGCACAAAGAACTGTCAATATGACCAGAATTTTCGCATTATTCCTCGCTTTTGAAGATAGTAATCACCCACAGACCCTTCCAATTTTTTTCTTTTTTTTTGGAATAGCAATATTTCATGTGGTTCATATAAAGGGTGACCCAAAACGAGGTCCCTTTAAAACCGGAGTTGTTTTGACAGCTGTCATGTGTCGAATGGCTTGTCCATATGAAGTTTGTGTTCAGTATTCAACACGACTCAATCATGAATAGACTTACTCCTGAACAACGTGGTGTGTGTGGTGAATAGGATCCCAGCAGGCAATTGAGCAAGGCCTTCCCCGGAGAAGGCCTGCTAGCACTGCTCCGATCGTAAGATACCTTCTCAAAACTAAATTTTCATGTAAGTAACAAAAAAAATTTTTTTTTTTTTTACTTTGATTTTTGTTTTTATTTAGAATCTGTCAATATTAACAATAAGTAAATTTTATAATTAGTGAAATTTTAATTAGCAGAATAGTTACACTCCATTGAGTGTATACTCATGAAATGCTATTATGTCTTACCACAGCAGTACTGCTATAAGGCCTTCCCACAGCAGCAGTGCTATAAGGCCTTCCCACAGCAGCAGTGCTAAAGGGTGTTTTTTTTAGAGGTATAGAGCTTCGAATTGAAATAAAACACAAGAAAATCGTTTTAATGTCCATCTTATTGGAAGGATAATTAATGTTTAAATATGATTTCGGGCATGTGGCCGCCGCGGCTGGCTCGAATAAAGCCAATTCTAAAGGTCCAATTTTGAACCACTTTTTCGAGCATATGGGGCCGTATGTCGGCAATAACGCCACGAATGTTGGCTTCCAAGTCCCCTAACGTTTCTGGTTTGTTGGCGTAGACGAGCGACTTCACATATCCCCAAAGAAAATAATCCAATGGTGTCAAATCACACGATCTTGGTGGCCAATTGACAGGTCCATTCCGCGAAATTATGCGCTCATCGAATGTTTCCTTCAATAAATCGATTGTGACGTGCGCTGTGTGGCATGTAGCGCCGTCTTGTTGGAACCACAACTCATCCACATTCATGCCATCCAATTCGGGAACAAAATAGTCGGTTATCTATCTCTATACCGGTCTCCATTAACGGTAACTGACTCTCCAGCATTATTTCGGAAGAATTATGGCCCAATGACTCCACCAGCCCATAGAGCACACCAAACAGTCAGTTTTTGTGGATGTAATAGCGTCTCAAGGGTCTCATGTGGATTCTCTTCACTCCAAATGCGGCAATTTTGCTTGTTGACGTAGCCATTCAACCAAAAATGAGCCTCATCACTGAACAAAATTTTGCGATGAAAATCAGCATCGAGATCAATCTCATTTTCGGCCCATACACCAAAATCACGACGCATTGCATGGTCTCGCGGCTTTAATTGTTGCACAAGCTGGATCTTGTAAGGTCGCAAGCCAAGATCTTTGCGCAAAATCTTCCATAAAGTTGATGGACAAAGCTCCAATTGCTGTGCACGGTGGCGAATCGATTCATTCTGGTCCTCTTCAACATTTTGCTCTACAGCGGCAATTGTTTCTTCGGTGCGCACTGTTCGACGTCTCTGCGGATGCGTATTATCACATAGAGTAAACGTAGTGCGAAAACGATCCATGGTTAACCGAATTAATTGCTCTGATGGACGATTATGTCGACCATAAAATGGACGGAGCTTGCGGTAAACTTCGCGAACTGAACCATTATTTTCGAAATAAATTTGCAAGATTTGCAATCGTTGTTCTTTTGTCAACCTGTTCATGATGAAATGGCAAACCAAACTGAACATAAATGACATTAGAGTTGCCAGATTTGACCATAAAATGCCAGTTTTATCTCTATTCAAAAAACAAACCTCTAAAAAAAACACCCTTTATAAGGCCTCATAATAGAAGGCAAAAAAGAAGACTTGATGTATTTTTTTATTTCATGTATTGCAATGTTTTATGATTCGAAATTACTTTTTTGTCATTGGAGTGTAAATACTTAAACGACATCAAAAGTTGATACATGGTTAGAAGTAAGGAACGGTGTGCATGTTGCTAGGTTGGTCTTCTGTTTCATGTTATGTTAAAGTGGTAGAGTGTTGTGTATTCAATGTGAAATTATAAATTCAGAAAACGTCACAAAAAATAAACATTAAAAATATCAACGCAAGGGAGGTTGAATCAGATAAAAAAAAAACATTTAACTAAGAGTCTCACGACGTATTAAGATTTAATTTCTGTGACCCCTTCTACGGTAAGCAGTCTTAGAACGGCTCTTGACGCAAGCGATGTAGGAAGACCTGCTTGAAGAGTATTTCTATCAGGCCTGCTAAAGAAGGCCTGTTTTATCGGGACGTTTCATATAAAAAAGAAAGTAAGTTTGAAAAGCGGTGGGAAGGCTTAAATCTTACCAAGGAAGGCCTGCTAGAAGGCCTGCAAGCTCCTGCCCTTGCCTACTGGGATGTTTAGGAATAGAACCTAAGTATATTTGTTTCGCCATCTTTAATATAACGGGAATACGTAGCATCTGAAAAAAAAAACAAAGTAACCCAGTAATCCCACTTCAAGTTGTTAGCCCCGAGCGCCGGTATAATACGCAGCTGCAGTTACCTATAGAGCAAAGAGGTTGATGAAACCACACGTCAAGTATGTGACTTAATAATCAAGGTTCTCGCTCCAATATGCCGTCGATTGAGAGGTGTACACTAGAGAATAGCAGTGAGCCATTCATGAATTCATTCAATTTTGTGACACAAGCCCCCATTCGTCTCAGGGCGTAGTCAATGGACGCGAGTGTGTTTTACAAACATTTTAGCAGGCGGAGAGCCCGCTGTAAAAAAGTGGAGTATATATAAGGTTACAGGATAAGATTAAAGAGAAAGATAGTAATGTATTTTGGGGAAACTAACCAACCAGGTTGCCTTATCTTAGGAATATTTTCTCAAATAGACCTTTTCACCTTTAAGCAGTAGAGAGTTGAGCATCATGTAAAGTAAAAGCTTTTCTAACTAATTTTTTTTAAATATTACATAGTAAGTGATAAGGAAATAATTGAAAATATTAATGTGGAAGCATACGAGTTGGCATAGAAAATGAGAAAAGGTCGACAATGGATTTTGGACATCACTTAGGGTGGCTCTGGACTCTGAAAGCCTGAATGGGACCATTTGTGTCATATTTCCGAAAAAAATGTTGCTTCAATCGAAAAAGGATTTCGAACATCATTTGAAGTGCACCGGACCCTGGAAAGGACATTTTTGATCCATTTTTGGGTATTCTTTTGGTTCCAGTCGATAGAGAAAACTAGAAAAAAGATTTTGGACATGACATGGGATGGCTCTGGACACTGGAAGGAACCAATTTTGTCACATCATGAAATTTTTTTTTTGCTACCGTTAGAGAAAGGTCGAAAATGGATTTTAGACATGATTTGGAATGTCCTTTAAAATATCGATTCCCCATCGATTGATGCAAAAAAACGTTTATCGAAAATGGTCTTTTCCATCTTTTTCCAACCTTTCGTTATTAATTGGAGCAAAAGAAAATATTTCAAAAATGGGCCGTGAAGAACACTAAGTACCTAAGATATTTTTCTTTACGACAAACTTGCTAAATTCCAGCAACTTCACAACAAAAAATCAGCAGAAACATAGTGGGTTAAAGGATGGTGGCACCTAGTTGATGCACCAACTTGAATAAAAAATCCGTACAGCCTAAGCTAACAAAACTACAATAACAAATCAAACAGATAAGCGTTAAACTTCAGAATCAACAGCATTTTTGCTTCCCCCTGGGTGACAATTTAATACATTCTCGAATAATTGATTGTTCTGATTAAACATAGTTGGGGACAGACCCATTCAAGATTTATATTGAAACAGGACTCTTAATACATGTATGAAGAGGAAACACTCAATGTAAAAAGGCAACCGGCAGGTATAATAATTTGTGTTCAAAATTTCCCTGAAGAGATCAAAGTAACCATTGAGTTTGAAAAGCAGTTCGACCAAAATTTCGCTGAAGAGATCAAAGTATCCATAGAACAGGGGCGCCGGAAGACCTGTACTTCCACACGCGTGAGACTTCCCCATGTGGAATTCAACACGGGAAAATTTAATTCAACACGGGAACTTTTCGCACATTTTTTCATCATACACTCACCCGCTTCGATGCTGTTCCAAATTTGGAGTCACTATTCCATACATTTTTTATCAAGTTCGCGCTGCAGTTATCGTCGTTTCGATTAGTTCTTTCAGTCAAGACTGCCACGACGACAACTCATATGACTGGACTGGACAAAAAAAATGTATCGAATAGAGACTCTAAATTCGGAACAGCATCGATGCGTGTGAGTGTCAATTAAAGGATTCGCGTGTTGATATACTTCTGGCGAACTAAGCGTTTTTTTTATGTGCACAATAGTCACTGAGAACTTTTTTGTAGATATCCTACATTAATTTGTCAGAATAATAATTCTGGAAGACTATGAATCATCAATTTAAAAATATTACAGTTTTTGAATCCAAGACTTAACGAACTTCACACCCACTTTTCGAACGTTATAGCGCCCCTGCTTAACTATGTTGGATTAAAACCATCTTTTGTGCGTGTGACTAGTGCAGGATTAAACAAGTTTGATGAACATATGTACATAAGTAGATAGCCGAGGACACTTACACTGTCACTAGTTATAGTTAGTTTTTGTAGCAAGTTCTTTAAATATGCAAGGATATCACTTTGAAGATTCGTATTAGTTTTATTATTTAATAAGCAAATATTGCAAAAAATTTCTATAGTTGAAATATTCAAGATTAAATTGTGACGGCTTACCTAAATTTTTACAATTCGACATTTTATTTTAACACACTTTTAAATTAACTATAGTTTCGAAACACACTATTCCTTGAAAGATTTGAACTGAATAAATAGTTCACTTTGAGTTCCTTATATAGGTCGAAAACTGTAGTGTTACAACACCAAAATAATTTGAACCTGTTTGCTTAACAAATTATATTTGGTTATTAAAAAATTGCTGTGTCGGGTTATTTTCAACGCAACTGCGCGGTGGAGTGTAAGCGGTGGAGTCACTTACTATTTGACCTGTAACGGAACTCCTTATGATGTGCAAAATGCGCTTTTAATTTTAAGAAATAATTAAAGCTGATAGCGGATAATTTGTCATTTCATACTTTTAAAACGTGTCGTGAGAACAGTTCAAAAATTTGTTAATATGGTTAAAAGAGAAAAGAGTTTAACCGAAATTCACTTCACAGTTAAGTTTTACTTTCAACCAACTGGAAAATTACTCTTTTTTTGGCAGAAATTTTGTGAAGGACACTTGACTAGTCCAAGGCAAAATAGCGTAAATATTACCGCTAAAACCGGCTTTCACTTACTATAGAAAAAGGCATATGCAACCTATACGTACGAACCGGAGCTGGTTAGCCTCATTAATTTGTTTTATGGTAAGCCTTAAAGAAACTTATACAACAGTGAACATCTTAGCCAATTCAAGAACAATTCAGTCTAGTCAGATCGGTTTTAGATACGCAGTTTAACGACATCAGAAAACCTTTTGTTACTTTTTGGCTAACTAGAAGTTTATTATATATATGAATTATCAATTATATATAGGGGAATGTAACCTGTTGTGGGCCGGGTTTCGTTTTTTGCCTGTAATTTCTATGCAAGTAAAAATTTTTCGGACTTTTTGATACTAATGGAAAGGTAGAGTCAATAGCTAACTAAAAATGGAAAAATTTTTCATTATTTTCCAAAAATCAATTTTTTCCACACATATTGTAAAAGAGCTTGTTTTTTACCAAAAAAAAATTTGTAACCGGTTGTGGGCCACTCCGGAAAATCAACTAGAAATGCGAAATCATAAAGAAAAACCAACAAAGAAATATAAAATTTTGGAATTTATTCATCGATGAAGCCTCTAGGGGCAAAAAACATCAGGAAAATGGCACTTTTTCAAATTAATTATCCTCCTCGTCAGTTTCGCAATTTTCGCATGTGAAATAGCTCTTTGTCATAGCAGCGCATTTCAAATGCACAAATCGATCGCAGCCACCGTTGCATTTGATGGAATTAGCTTTTGTCAATTTCGATGGCAGAAGGTCTAAACAGATCAGACAAAAGTCCAAATCTTCTTCGTCAGAAGAATTCGGCTTCTTGCGTTTGGCCGACGGTTTGGCTGGTGGCGTTGCCTTGCGTTTAGCTTTCTTAATGGGCGTTGGAGCAGCTTGCTTTTTTGCAGCTTTTTCATGCAAAGTAGCAACGGTTTCTGGAGACGTTAAAATGGCGCTTTTCATTGGCTTTCGGCCGCGATTTGATGGTTTTTTGGGTGCAGCGGCCTGTAAGGGGCCGATTTCATCCAAAAGACAGCTAATAGAAGTCGATCGAGATGACGGTCCAGGTGTTGTCGGCACAACCTCCTCACGTCCAACAAATGGCGCAACCACGATTCGACGCTGATCCTCTTCATCGATAAGCCCTTCAGCGGAAACCTCTGCCTCATTAGCCTTAACGACTTGAACAAAGTCGGCATCAGAAAAAATGTCCGGATCGTATGGACATATGCCGGTCGCTCTAAAACCAGACTTAATCACCGTAGGTGTCAAAGCCAGATCAAGAGCCTTACACGCCAGGCCAGCAATATGACGTATTTCTAATACCTAGAAAAATTTTGAACGAAAACAGTTGAAAATTGGCGAAAGAAAACAAGTTTTAAGAAGAGTGTTACCTTGTTTGCATTGTTCTTCTGCCAAGCAGAACACTGGGACTTGTAATAAGCCTTCACTGGTCCAAACACAGACACGTCCAATGGTTGTAGTCTGTGACTACAGTGCGGAGGAAAAGTGACGATATGAACGCCATTTTCAATGGCCAAGTCAATGGCTTCTACAGACAAATGTGAACAATGATTGTCCATCAGAAGAATCACTGGCGAAGCGAGCGATGGTTTCGCGAAGGCGATGAAATGGCGCATATAATGAACAAACTCTGGCTGACACATCCAACCTGAACCGTTTGCATAACCAACTGTTCCAGACGAAACACTGTCCAAAAAGCTGCTCTGCAATTTCTTCCTCGGGAAAAGAAAAAATGGCGGTAAGCTATTGCCGGCAGCACTCACTGTCAATGCCATCGTGACCATCGTTCCCCTTTCTGCAGCTTCCATTTTTCCCACGCGACGCATTCCCTTCAAAGCAATCACTTTGCCTATTTTGGACGGCACGGTAGAGAAGCCACTCTCGTCCATGTTGAAAATATTGGTTGCCATAATGTCATGCTCCGAAGTGAGAACCGAATTAAAATTTTGAAAAAACAGATCGACATTGGATTTACAAAATGCTTTAGCTCGATTCATTGAGGTTTGTTCAGGTGTGCGTAGTACGAGTTGGGGGTGGCGTTTCATGAACTTATAATACCAATGCCGTGGGGCCATCATTTCATCTTCCCAACCTTCTGGGCAAACATCAATTTTTTTGGAGAGCTGATATGCTAATTGACGGAGCTCGGTGATGCTGAGCCCGTAGTAATGACCAGCACATTTCAAAATGTATTGGACGAGACTCTTTTCTTGATCCTGGTTGAAGATCTGTTGGAAAATTAGAGAAAAAAAAACGTTGAAAAAAGTCTGATGTGTTAGTGGAAAGTGCAAAAAAAACTACAAGCAAGCTTAAGACTTTCAAACGCTTTCATAAAAAGTGTTTGAATTTAGAGTGTTTACATTTAAAAAGCCGCTTTAAATTCACCGCTTGAAAAGTTTCACTTCAAATACAAACCATATTCAAAGGTGTTCGTTGGCTGCATTTACGGAGGTATTCCATCAATCCACTATCTTGTACGGTAGTAATGTCATCAAATTTGTCACTAACTTTCTTAAGATACCGCTGCAAATTGGTGCGGGGAACATTGTAGGCTCGAGCAGCCTCTCTGACGGGCATATTTTCTATCGAACAACGCTTAATGGCTTGTACGATCGCATTAAAATCAGTTTCCTTCGGTTCGTCTTTTTTTCCCTTCGGAGTAGACATGGCTGAAAATGCGTAAAAATGCATAAATTAAAAAATAAATGCGGTTACAACAGGTGGCCCACAACCGGTAACGGCGGCCATTTCTTAAGTGACTGTCAAAATTCGCGTAACGAAAAATTGTAAGCAAACCCGATATAAAATCGAAAAATCTAACGCAAAAACTGCATACAAATCCAAAACAATTACCTTTTCGCAATATCTCACTTCACTATATCACGCTCACAACATAATCAAAATTTACTTTCTTGTAAATTTTTTCGTCGATTTTTTTCGTTTCTTTGTAGCGCGCATCAAATGCGTCCTTTCACTTGTGTGTTCGCACCAATACTATCTGTCATTGTATACTACACAGAACCTCATACTCAGATCCGCCATATTTGGTAAACGTCAAAAGATATAACGGGTGGCCCACAACCGGTGATGGCCCACAGCCGGTTACATTACCCTACTATATAAAATGAAATTTCAATTTTCATTTTGACCGAAAAATTTTGTCTCTCAGAAAAATAATGAGAATAGCTCAGTTGGTAAAGATGAGCATCTTTGAGCACTGGCATGGCGCAGTGTGAGCTAGGAGCGATTCTCATCTGTGATGAGTACAAAATTTAAGTTCTGCTATGAATTTTTAAAAACGCTGCAAAAATAAGTGAACAATAAATTCCAATTAAAATAAGCAAGCAAAAGAGAAAAAATATGGTAAAAAAATGCAAAAAAAATTTCGTTTACGCTCGCCGCATCAGGTACACTGGGAGCTGCCGAATGCGTTACCAAACCTATTCGGACCTGATCTGATTACCTAAGTCCGTATCGGATCTCTAATAGAGCCGACCGTATAGAGCAAAAATACATGAGGCGTATGCATGCATCAAAGCAGCGATGGGCACATAGTGGCACTTTCCGCCCTCATGGCCCGAACCGTTATTCGACACACATACAACCAAAACATAATTCGCAGAATTTCAAAGCTATCGACACACAGCGTTGACTTGAGTTCAAATGAAAACAAAAGCAACACACAAAGACATTAGCGACGGTGCCGCAGTGTGTCACGACGAATATATGTAGCAATTGTTTTTGTTTGTAGTGTAATTAGTTTTTGGTTTTCTGCTGTTGACGAATTTGAAAATAAAAGTAAAAAAACTTAAAACTTTCGTTTTTGTTGCTTGATTTTGTTGTTACGCCTTTTTGCTAATTTTCCAAGCATTAAAGCATTTAACATTTCATTTAAGAACACGTGAGCTGAGTAACGCACATAAAAAGTGTTTATGGATGCCTAAAGCTGGCCAAGTTCACCGTTTAACCGCTTTTGACGCGACCAATCTAGAAATTGTATGTCAAAATCGTGGGCTTTATAGGAATTGAAAAATATCGGAAAAAGCTGTTAATTGGAGGATAATTTTATTTTTTAACGAGCCAAACAAAGAGGTCATGAAGTTAATACACCGATTCAAAATATAGTTTTGAAACATTGATAATTTAAAAAAAAAAAAGTTCAAGTTTTCCCCAAAAAAATTTTATTGTAAGAATTCCTTTTCTCAACTTTGGTCAAAATTTAGCCAACCCAAATACGCAACGTAAGCGACGTTATTCGAATTTCCAATTTTGAAGTTAGTACCAAAGTGAAGTTGTTGTTGTTGCTTGTCTATTTAGGACCAATATAGGGCATGCTGTATTCATGGTACAATTAACCAGGTAGAGCTATCTATCAACCGTGAAAGGTTGCACAATCGCTGTCAAGAAGAAACTAAACTATAGAAGACAAAAAATCCGATAACTACCGCGATAATTGTACCATAAGCCTTACGATTGTAAGAAAATTTCTATGGCTCAAATATTCAAAATTAAATTGTGACGGCTTACCTAAATTTTTACAATTCGACATTTTATTTTAACACACTTTTAAATTAACTATAGTTTCGAAACACACTATTCCTTGAAAGATTTGAACTGAATAAATAGTTCATTTTGAGTCGAAAACTGTAGTGTTACAACACCTAAATAAGTTGAACCTTACGATTGTAATCACGCTAGTAGCATCAGCCAAAGTTATGAAGACAAAAATCCAGCTAACAAAACAATGCCATTATGCCTTTAAAATAACTTTGTAACGTAATTAATAAGATACTTTGACTTTATAGCAAAATGTGGTTTTATAAAATCTTGCTAGAACAAGCTATAAAATCATGATATAGAGACCACATGTCTCTTATGTCTTAATACTGTAGCCATAACATGACGTCTCATGTTATCAGAGACGCTCCAGATAGGGCACATTATTGTCAATTTTTTGTCGCTTTACCAAAACAAATGTGAGAAAGATACAATTTGCTTTTGACATGTTATATAATATATGACAGGTAGTCAGTCTAGTGGGACTATGAATCGCTGAGACATGGGTTCGAAAACGACTTTGGAAATTTGTACAGTAAGTAAAAATTACTTTGATAATAAAATAATATTATATAAAATAAAATTCTACAATTTTGCATAGTATAAATAAAATAAATAAATTGGTCTTAGCAGAAACCGATATTTTTTTGTGAAATTTCACAAATCGGTCAATGCTTTTTTAACAAACATGACAGAGACAACAAATGGAACAATTTAACCTGGTAATAAATAAAGTCAACAAAATTGCTAAGACCGGGAAACCCGACGAAATCTTTTTTATTTTATTTTATTCATAATTTAGTAGTTCTGTGGAATGAAGAATACTTTGATAATTGAATTCGTAGCGGCGGAACTGCATATAACTTGCCACGAAATTCCTCACTAATTGCTGTTGGGAGGCCTCATGTGGCTGTTATCACTATTTTACGATCATGTTGTGTGAAAATATAGAAAAATATTGAGAAAACCCATAATGTTCACCCATAAATTTCATTGGAGCACAGTTTGCTTTAGTCACTCTTATTTGTTAGTTGGCTCCTAAAGCATTGAGAAATAACACAATAAGCTCGGGTACAAAAAACTATATTACTGTATTATGAGACAATCGAGCTATGAATCCATCTATTCTATTTGGAGTTATTAAGTGGAATAACTTAGCTTCGCTTCCTTTAATGTCTCTATGGCCTGATATTCAGACGAGAGAGATTTCGGCCTTATGGTTGAGACTCCTTCATTTCTTAGCATGATGAGATATTTGATAGTTGTGCCTTGACTTGGTTTAAGTCAAGGCTCGTATATGTTCAGAGCCTTTGCCTGATGTCATGATCAAACAATTGAGGCCATGATCAAACAATCGAGGTATATAAAAATATTTAGCTTTCGTGATCCAATTGAAATATGTTCATTTTTAATAATGTTTGTCATGCAATTAATCGAGCATCAAAAATGCGACTCAAATTACTTCGACACGGCTATATGGCAATTTTCTTTAACGTTAACTTATAAAAGGAGTTAGTAATTTTTGTTACATTCAGTTGGTTTTACAGTAGTGACATAAGAAATAAGTCTTATCCAACGTTTTAAGCAAAAAATAGAACAATGTTTCGAAATAGGAATATCAGTGGTAAGTCAACATAACTTGAATAGAAAACTTCTTTACCATGATGTTTTTCGAACTGCTTATTTTTGACATTCAATTTTAAATGCTGTCTATATAGCGCATTATTGACAGAGTGTCCTAAAAAATTATTCTTGAAAAGAATCCAACATTCTGACTAGGATATACCTTATAATTCCATAAAATTAAACAATACGACTTCAAGAGACATACCATCTCTCTAGCATGGAGAAACATCAAGAAAGTTTCCTACATACCCACAATATTTTTTTTTTTGGCAGAGCTCATCGAATTTGCAAAAAAATTACGTTTAGGACATTCATTTTATTGTATGCGAAAAAACTTGGCTTGATAACTCCTTATAAGGGACTACAAACTCTTAACTGAGGGACAGTTGCTTGCGTCGATCGATGAAGTCGTTGTTGCTGCTTGCGCTGACACAAATACCCACACCGGCTGTTCTTGTGTCATAAAATTGGGTGTCCTTTGCTATAAGCAGTTTGCCTTTTAACATTTTAATGAGCTACCATTTATGTGGAGCTCTTTATATATTTATTGACGGGCCTTCTTTAGGTTCAAATAAATACACAGGTTCAATTAGACCAAAGCTTCTAAATTGCGCGAAACTTACAATTGTGACATACAAATCTATAGAATATGACTTACCTGACATAAGTCCAAAAGATTTCAGCCAGGATCGGAGGTATCACTACGAAATATGAAATGGCATCTCTTTGAAGCAATCAAGTGGTCAGAGTACCTTGCATTGAAATACCGAATGGTCATGAAAGCATTCATTTAAACGACAGATATGAGAGACCTTCGAAATACTTAACTTCGAAGATGACAGGAAAAAAACTCAGATAAAGTTGACACATAAAGATTGAAAATATAAACTAATTAACTACTTCTAATGACCAGCAAATCCATAGAAAATGACATATTTCAGTGAGCATCATCCGCCCACTTTCATCTTCACCCGTTTGAATTCATTATACGCTCTTTCCTCAAGGAAGATTACAGAAAATTATATAGTGTCACCTTCATTCATTAGCTTTTCTGATGAGTGCCTCCTAAAAACGTTGATAAATATTCTAAGAACAGAGAATCGAAGAGCTGAACTACTTATCAGAAAACAATCAGCAATATAAAAGATTGACTGGCTCACATTTCACTAACATAGATCAACTACATTACCGCTTTGGATGATATCGATAACAATTGCATATGAGCTGCATCCAGCACCGGAGAGGATTAACTTCTTCATGAGACCTCAAATGTAAAATTTTTTCATAAGGGGAAACTCTCAGATACATACCTTTGCGCCCGTGTGAAGTCTGGAGCACGTTTGTCTGCTATCATTAATGTTGTTTTCAATATTACTAGATGATCTCCCTAAAAGATCACTCTTATGCTTTTGTCATTTGCTTCACCGCCAACAAGCAGTCAACACACCTCAATTACCACCGATCTTAGATCGATTTCAGAAAAGGTTGGTCTGTAAATAAATTCAATCGTCAATCAAAGCCATCAGCAGTTTCATAATCTGGCGTACATCAAGAATGTTTTCATTTATTCGGGCTACATCATAGCATCTGATAGGTGAACCAATAATTATATCCTATGCTGGAAGCAACTAAATAAAAAGTTTCACAGCTTTGTAAGGTCTGGCACTACTTGTTCTGAGTAACGTGATTAACATTGAATTGCTACCCAATCTATGTTCAGTTTCGTTTAAATCGTTTATTATCTATACTTTGAAAGGATAGAGGCACCTAGTTAGAAATCCTGCAATTTATGTGAATCTGATCGTAAGTTACCATATGGCTCATTGTGTGCTGAACAAAGGGCAAAATAAATAAATGTAGGTACCCTTGGTTGACTCTTGAAAACTGAGTAATCTCGACTAAAAACATTTTCACTTTGATTAAATTGCTGTGAAAATATTACCAAACTCTTAGCCGTATTGTTAACGCTTGCTGCAACTCTTGCCCAACAGAAAGTTACCGACAAATACTGAATGACTTGTCTAAGGCGCACTTTTCTCTCTACCTCTAAGTACTGAGCAAATACGCTATTTTTTACAGTCTCAGGAGTGTAAGACCAAACAAAAAGCTGAACTTGGAAGTCTCCGAATGCTTTGCATTTTTTTTTTTTAGTCATCATAAATAACTCGCAAAAATAAAATAGCAAAATCGGAGATGTCAAGGTAATAATCATTTCGTTTTGGCAAAAAAAATGTGAATTACATAGCCGTTAAGTATTAATTTTCTTTGGTATGCAATTAATACGACCACTTTTTGCAGTTTTCTTTGATCTTGATTTATAAAAGCAACCTCAAGTGATTATATTATTTAGTTGTAATTAGTAGTTTTTTTCGTGTCCCACAAAAATAGAGGTCCTATTTAAAATTATAAAGCATTTTAAGAAGAAAATAGAATGTCGGCGTATAAAGGTATGGGCGGTAAGTACAGAATATGTTTCCAATTTTTTTTGATTCTCATATAAGAATATTTAAATCGCCCATTATGATTATGAAAACAGTTTACGGTTGACAACTTTGTAAGCAATAGAATATGTTTCATGAATTGAAAAGTTTGTTTAATAAGTAAAACCGCTGATGACGCAAGAAAGCGTAGAAAAACTTAAAAGTTCCTCAACTTTTCGCGTCATACGCTTTTTTGATTTCTACGCGTTGTGATTGTAACTCAATGTGCCGCGACAAAGCGTGGTCTGTAACTCCTATTTAAAAACTTCATAGGCTTTTCTCTGCTCATAAAAGTTCACTCATTAAGGGTGCTCAGCTGAAATCATACGTGCTCTTTTCCCATATGTGCTGAAATGTGCATAACAAACTTAAACGATAAACAGTGTGGTCCGGTTATGGGTGTGCCATCCGGAAAAAATTTGATCTGGGTCTATCTTGAAGGAAAACTCATCTTAAATTATGTCTTTGCTAAAACTTAGCTGAAAACATATTTGAATACTATATATTACCTCAAAAGTATATCAAAACGACATTCCTTAAGTGCTTAACCTCAAATATTTAAAAATTCAGGCGTGATGTGCCAATTGTGATGCCATATTTGGGATCAGCGCTAAGAGTTCCTTGGAATACGACCCCTATCTGTCGAACAACATTTATGACGGTTTTATTCGCAGAAATATGATATTGGTGCCTATGTACAGATTTTTGATGTTTCAATTAATATTTTCATTCGAATTATTTTAGTAGTACATAAAGAAATGCGCTTCGTTTGTCCACGTTGGATCAATACCTTAGGAGCAATAACGTATCAAATTATGAATCGATGTTTATTTGGGTTACTGCACCCCTCTATGAACAGACTTTTGAATAAATTATTTTTGTTAAGTTTGTTAGTCAAAATCTGCTATGTGAACCGAAAAGCGATTATGAACCGAAAGAGCTTCGCTCAAACGGAACGCAAAGAGCTTGAAAAGAGCTGGATACTTGTCTATTTTCGTAAGCGCTTGAAGAGCCGAACGAGCTTCGAGCTACCAAAATTAATAAGAATTTAAGTGTAATACTGCTCTCTGGCTTTTCGTTTTTTGCTCTTCGCTTTTAAGGCGACTGGTGGCAATTTTAGATTTTGTCCTGGATCAAGTGACGCACTTTTCTTTGATTCGTCGAAGTAATGGCCTGTTACAAGGCCAATGGGTTCAGTTTCTCTCAATCGCTTATGTCCCAGTTTGCCATATCCATTAAATGATGTGCGTAAACTTCGACTTCGGTTTTTTAAAATGATTTAGACTTCTATTTTTAATTATCGAATACCTACTATACCGATACCTACTATTCGACATAGTTTTATTTCGGCCTTTTGCGATAATTTACGTTAATTTCCGTCTCTAACTGACACTTTTTGACTTTTTTCTGACTTTTTTGATCCCATTTTGAATTCTAAAATTATATCGACTTTTTCACTTTCCATATACATAAGTAAAGGGTGTTTTTTTTAGAGGTATAGAGCTTCGAATTGAAATAAAACACAAGAAAATCGTTTTTAAGTCCATCAATTTGGCTTTATTGAAAGGAAAATTTTATGCCATTAATGTTTAAATATGATTTTGGCCATGTGACCGCCGCGGCTGGCTCGAATAAAGCCAATTCTACAGGTCCAATTTTGAACCCCTTTTTCGAGCATATGGGGCCGTATGTCGGCAATAACGCAACGAATGTTGGCTTCCAAGTCCCCTAACGTTTCTGGTTTGTTGGCGTAGACAAGCGACTTCACATATCCCCAAAGAAAATAATCCAATGGTGTCAAATCACACGATCTTGGTGGCCAATTGACAGGTCCATTCCGCGAAATTATGCGCTCATCGAATGTTTCCTTCAATAAATCGATTGTGACGTGCGCTGTGTGGCATGTAGCGCCGTATTGTTGGAACCACAACTCATCCACATTCATGCCATCCAATTCGGGAACAAAATAGTCGGTTATCATGGCTCTATACCGGTCTCCATTAACGGTAACTGACTCTCCAGCATTATTTCGGAAGAAGTATGGCCCAATGACTCCACCAGCCCATAGAGCACACCAAACAGTCAGTTTTTGTGGATGTAATGGCGTCTCAAGGGTCTCATGTGGATTCTCTTCACTCCAAATGCGGCAATTTCGCTTGTTGACGTAGCCATTCAACCAAAAATGAGCCTCATCACTGAACAAAATTTTGCGATGAAAATCAGCATCGAGATCAATCTCATTTTCGGCCCATACACCAAAATCACGACGCATTGCATGGTCTCGCGGCTTTAATTGTTGCACAAGCTGGATCTTGTAAGGTCGCAAGCCAAGATCTTTGCGCAAAATCTTCCATAAAGTTGATGGACAAAGCTCCAATTGCTGTGCACGGTGGCGAATCGATTCATTCGGGTCCTCTTCAACATTTTGCTCTACAGCGGCAATTGTTTCTTCGGTGCGCACTGTTCGACGTCTCTGCGGATGCGTATTATCACATAGAGTAAACGTAGTGCGAAAACGATCCATGGTTAACCGAATTAATTGCTCTGATGGACGATTATGTCGACCATAAAATGGACGGAGCTTGCGGTAAACTTCGCGAACTGAACCATTATTTTCGAAATAATGCAAGCGTTGTTCTTTTGTCATGATGAAATGGCAAACCAAACTGAACATAAATGACATTAGAGTTGCCAGATTTGACCATAAAATGCCAGTTTTATCTCTATTTGAAAAACAAACTTCTAAAAAAAACACCTATAGTAGTTTTACGATCTTTTACTATTCACCGATGGGTCTAAGATGGACTGTGGAGTAGGCACAGGAGTCTACTCAAAAGACCCATAAGCCTGTGAAGATTTCCATTTACCTGATTTGGCTAGCATATTCCAGGCTGATATTTTTGCGTTTCTTGTAGCCAGCAGATTAGTGGATTGTATTAATTCAGAGAAGAAAATAGCATTTCGCTCCGATAGCTAAACCGCAATCAAAGCTTTGAGCTCGGCACATATAAAATTGAAGCTAGTCGGACAATGCAAAAGAGAACTTGTCAGGCTAGAACATCGAATTTAGATTACTCTCAGTGTTCCAGGCCACAGGAATATTGAGAAAAATGAAAGGGCTGATGAACTAGCAAGGCGTAGTTCTTCTCTTAATGAAACCGCACCGGAACTTGTTTTCACTCTTCTCGGTTTAGTTAAGTTAAGTAGAGGATTTTCTCGCATTATTTATATGTAACCTGAAAGCACTGGAAATCTTTACAAACCTGTAAAACAGCCAGATCAATATAGCCCTCTTGTAATGAACCGAGAACCACCAACTTACTGTCTAGGAGACGTAATGATATCGCAAGAATTACAGCGACCAGCACTGGATACTGGGCAATCGGTAAGCAAGCTGAAAGATTAGGTATTCCATTCAATTCTTCCTGCCACAGTTGCCTGAACGCAAGCCAGATTGAATCACTCGAGCACTTTCTTTGCAGCTGTCCAGCTTTAGCAAGAATCAGGCTAAGATGTCTTGGCAAAACTTTCTTCAATGACATCAGCGAATTGAAGTTGAAATCAAATATCTGCTCTACTACCTTAGTAAAGGTAACTGCATATAGCTATCTAAACATCTATCGATTCGCCGGGTCATGTTATATGGTATTAAAACGGCACAATCAGTGCTACTTATGGCTTCAAGCTTGTTAGCTAACCCACCACTCTAACCAAACCTAACCTAACCATACTTTACGATGCCAATCAAGAATTATTTTTTCGATATTTTTTGACTCATTCGTATTTTAACTGCTTTCTATAGATATCTTACATACCATTAGATACTTTTTTGATGCTTTTCAAGTTTGGTGGAGATACGATGCTTACACTTCAAATTTTAATTTGATATCCTTTTTTATTCACATTAATTTTGCTAAAAACGATAATTTAAATTTAGCATATTCTGAATTATTAAATGATAATTTATTTTAACTGATATTTATTTTGCAGTATGCACCTACATCTGGACTTTTGCCTTTCTATCAACATTAAAGATGGCTTGTTACAATTGCGAATGGTTATTTGAAAATAGGCTCTTCGAAACAATTTATGGAACGGACCACTTAGCATTTTCACCCGCTAGCCTGTATGCAAATCTTCGTTTTGTACAAACCATTGCCAAGGGGCAAACATTGCAAGAGCTAAGTAAGATTGTGAAAGAAGGTGTTTCCTTTGAACTCCCTCCAGTTGCCAGGGTAGACGTAATTGTTTTCTACAATAAAGACAAAAACCTAATTCCATGTCTCCCAACTGGCTATTCGAATATACTAGAGGAAGCTGATTTTGGTAGTCCTTCTGCTGCAGACTATATAGATGCATGGATAGCCAAAAAAACTAAAAAACATATTGACAATATTGTACTACCTGGAATGTTTTCTCCAAATACTCTTATGAATTCAATCTCTTCCACCCACTTTAATCCTCAATGGAAAAGACAGTTTACATCCTATGTAAAAGCTGGATGGAAAAATATTATGATGCATCAGTATAGAAAATTCTTGTATGGAAATTTGGAGGATTTGAATGCTGTAGGTTTGGTTCTGCCATTTTACACTTCCTATTTTGGATTGTTAGTATTAATGCCAAATGATAATGACTTGCGGCGACTGAGCAAGACTTTACTGGACGTGGATTTAAACAAAGTCCCAAAACGATTGAAAAGAACAAAATTGAGCTTGTACTTTCCAGAAATAAATGATGTCCATATGAAGAGGAATCTAAAAAGTCCGTTGAAAAATGTAATAATTTCGTATACAGCAGTGATTACTCATTTAATAACAAAATGCCATATGTTCCTTTCAAAAATGTTGATGTTTTTCAGGTATTCTGAAAAAGTGAAGTGAACAAGGCATTTTGGAAATAAAATGATGTAAATTTTAAGTATAAAAACTAAAGCAAAAAATCGCTAAAAAATGTTGCCTTCATAAAAACAAATATTCGAACAAAAACGAAGCGAAAATTTCGTCGAAAATTTCACTAAAAAACAAAACATGGTCAGTTTGTGAAAGGAAACATTACCCAGAAAAATTTCTAAGAATCTGCTAAAGAAACACTCTTTAAATTTGTGTTCACTTCTTCTTAAGACTTTTTTTTATAATTTTTCTTATGTAATTCTTTTGGGTCAGTTTTGAAATGGCTCTGCCGTATTTTGAGCCATTTTTTCATATAAAATAAATCCTGAGCACATGTGAATGGGTACAATGTCTTTGCTTATTTTTAGCGATTTGTTTTATGTTTATTTCACCAAATTTATTTGTTTTCTGTGTAGACGTTTGGTATTAAGCAAGCTTTCACGAAAAATGCGGATTTTGGCCAATTGAAAGCTTGTGCAGATGATTCGTATATAGCACAATTCACACAAAATGGAGCAATGGGCACTGACCGTCATGGCGCGCATTTTATTGCACTGACTGGTATGTAGATTTTGAATATTGACTTTTTTCTAGGCATGCAACGATACGCGCTTTGGCCGATACGATACCGATATTCATAAAAATTTATCGCTGATTCCGATAGCGATATCTATAAAAAGTTATCACCGCTAATGCAAAAACTCTGACAACGCATGCCTTTAGTTATGATTTAGAAATGTTAGTCGTTTATCTTAGCTGATTTTGATAGGTGTGCTAGAGCTTAAAATAAAGAAGAAGAAACGTCATTTGGAATCGCTGCTACCATAAAAGTTATACCACGACTTAAAAGTTTTTGCCTGAAGAGTTCCTTTATCCACTTGCTACGGTACCTATCGTGAAAATAGTAGTGTTGATAAGTGTTATAAATTGATTTTGAAACATTGGTACACGAGATAAAGGAACATTCTTTTGTGTATATCGGTCTATCGGCAAAAAAATATCGCCGATATCGATATATCGGAATATATCGATACAACGGTTTCGGTTGCATCCCTATTTTTTCTTAAAAAAAAAAAAAAAAATTTGGCCATGTAAATATACATCAAAATTTTTGATGAAAAGAACAACATCTAAAGTGAAGTATTGTAGCACTGTTTGCTTAGAAGAGAATGATATTTATTCTAAAAAAAAAAATAAATAAAAACGCAGTTAATTCTGTCCAAAAGTCTTCTTATCAAAAAGAGCTTAACTTGCTTTGAGAGTAGTAGTTTACTATTGCACAGTGGCGCAATGGTATTTTGAAACTTTTGAGCATTTAAGAAATTCCCATTAAACGATCATTAGAAAGAGTGCATTTTTTTAAAAAATATTTTTATTTTCTTCAACAGCGATACAATGGGATATGTATGATGATAAAACTGTGATACCACCTGATGATGTCCCATTGACAACTACATATTCAAATTCATCTGGTAGCGCAGTACTGGCAGATGGTGAACTAGAGAAACGTCTCGAACTCGCGAAACTGAAGAATGCAACGTACGCTGCGTTTGATCGCTCGTTATTTTATGTAGCTATTTTTGAAGATACTGTTATATATGCAGGAACTTTTCACGTAACATAAATTGCTAGCTGTGATACATAAACTTTCCAAAAAAAAAAAAATAAAATCGAATTCGCAATACAATTCATTGAGAATAAATCTTTTTAAGGTTGATCTTACTGAACTTTATTGATGGATATCTAATTCCACAGTGCTCTTTAAATTGGAGGGGTTTTTCTTTCTCATTTCACGATTTAATAGCCTGGAAATGTTTTCCTAAACGTTTTACATCAATCATAAATTAGTGTACGGACAACCAGATTTTTTATAACTTTTTTTTTTAAATGCTATGAGTTTTGAACAGCTTGACTGTTCGTGATGAAACTTTTCCAATTCTGCAACGTTTGAAAAAAAAAAAAAAAAAATTGCCAAAATTTAGCATTTTTGTTTTTAATTAGCAAATTCTTTATTAACAATTGAATTTTAATAATGTGCTCTGTTTGGAGAGAAATCTAAATAACAGAGATGCATTGAACCCTTCCAAACTAGACTTTGTTAAAAAATCGTGTAGCCTCAATTATTTTGGACGGTATAGTTATTAAAGTGGTACAGCGCGAACGAAAAACATTTAAAATATTTGATATCGTTTTTCAAAACTGATTTTAATCAAAAATTTGTTTCATGAATATTGAATACAATTCATTACAATATTAACAGAACATATTGTACATTATAGTTATCCATGTTGGAAACATCTTTACATTCGAATGCTTTGTTATCAAGCAGAATAAATGAATCCGCATAGGACCGTGTTCCTCTTATTGGCTTTGCTCAAAGCGGCTTCTTCTTCTTTTTTCAATGCGGTTCATCATATCAGGGCCTTGAGCTGATATGTTTATCAGTTTGCTGCAATTATATACCATTCAGGACCTTCACAGGAGTGATTTGGTCTTAGGATCATTGTCCTGATGTGATTAGCTTCTTAACTTTTCGGCCTTTTGAGTGTCAGTGAAGCTGAAATTCTGAGCACTTTGTTTCAATTTGTTAAAAACTCAATTCACCAACGCCTTCTCATGATGCGAGTATATACCATAACGGCCAACTTTCCACACTTCATAGTTGGTATTAGGGGGAGAGACGTAATTTTCTGCGGTAAAACTAAAACCATGTAATATGATTCTAATAAGGCTAACGGAGTCCAAGCACAGCCCTGCATTAGAAGAGTCCAATGCCCACTATGAAGTGTGGAAAGTTGCCCGTTATGGTATGGGGATACACACTCGTATCATGGGAAACATGGATCCATCGCTACATACCAGAGACAAAGGAACAGTCGCAACAGTAGACTTTATCGACCGAACGTGCTTCGAAGAAGGCGAAGACGGTGCTATCGGCTGGAAAAGCTATGGCGGCGTTAGCAGACGATAACATTATTTTTATAAGTTATGGCGACATTATTTTTGGATGAATATGGTATAATCTACATCGATTTCCTTCCACCGAAAAGAGCGATCAATGGCGAATACTATGCATCCGAATTGGACCGTTTCAATGACGCTTTGAAAGAGAAGCTTCCCCATTTGGCGAGGAAAAGTGCTTTTCCATCAAGATAATGTGCGCGTTCCATGAATTGAAGTACGAATTGTTTCCTCATCTAGCACATTCTTCCGATTTGGCCCCCAGCGACTACTTTCTGTTTAGAAACCTGAAGAAATGGCTCGGCGGAAAAAGATTCACCACGAGAGAGGAGCTCATCACCGAAACAGAGGCCTACTTTGCGGACCTTCCGAAAACGTATTTTTCGGTTGGGATCAAAAAATTGGAGGCACGTTCCACGAAGTGTATCGTGCAAAAAGGAGACTATGTTGAAAAATAGAACGTTTTTTTTCGTTTCTTTCTTGCATTTTGCAAAGAATTATTTGACACCAAGAAAAGGCTATTGTTTTCATTTATGTTCGATAAACTTTTCTTTTTGTTTTTAACAAATAATTTCTTTGTTGTTTCCTTATGAGGAATGAGTAGAAGAATTGAATTAAAAAAAAAATTTCAAAAAGTATATGCATTTCTTATTTGAATTCAATATTAAAGTAAAAATTATATTGCATAATTTATTTCGTAAACAATTACTTGACAGACTGTTTGTCGTATTGGCTATTTTGCTTATATGGGAGGGGCCATTTCGCCTACTTCTGATTCAGAACTGCCTTATAGCAAATAAGCCAAGTACAACGGTTTCTTTATTTGGGAGGTGCCACGCCTACTGTTTTAATCCCTCTGAACTTCGTTTAATTTCAAAGCTCATAGTACCTGACACCGCTACACCAAATTTCTTGAAGATAACTCTCATAGCACACAAGATATAATATCTAACATTTCTTTGGTTGTTTGGGAGGTGCCACACCCACAGGTACTGGCATGCCCAATTTTGGTTATAAAATACTACAAGGCACGTAGATCTGCCCTATTACATTTCATAACGATTGCAGTGCCACGGCCTTCAACGAGCTCATGTTGATGGCTGCTTTCAGTGATCATCGTAGTTGCTGTTTTAGAGTTATATTGAATCAAAATTTTGAATTCTTGATATGTGACACGCCTACATTTCTAATTTCACCTATTTCTGCTGCAATTCTACACCCGTTTACTTAATTTCATTACAAAATATTTAATGATTTGTGAGTTATGGCCTTATAAAAATAAAAATTTATAAAAGTGCCAGTCCTTAAATATTGAAACCAAGCCAATCCCGATTTTACTCACGCGTGTCCCAAGATTTGTCGAAATCGTTGACTTAAAATTCAAGAAACAACACTTTTTTTCGATTTATTTTTTTACATGTGGTGCGGTGGCCTTTAACAAAATATATAAATCGTCATATCCTTTCTCCACATCGGTTTCAATTGTGATTTCTTGAATTTTTTCATAGAACTCTTTTTGCGCGTCCGTACGCTTTTCAGCTGATAACGAGTTCCAATATCTTTCCGCCACATCAATCACATGCTTATTAAACCTTGCCATGAGTTTAATCAGTCCAGCTTTGTGATGCTCCTGAAATTTCTGATATTCTGGTGACTCTTTAGTAGCATTTTCAACTGATTTCTTGGCTTTATCAAGTTGAATTGAAAAAATCCGCATTTTTGTGATAAAATCATACGTGTCATCTTCAGCAGCTTCCGGTACAATTTGAATTATGTCTTTATAGTCTGCCATGATCTCATCAAGAAAGTCTTTAAAAAATGGATCGTCAAGATCATTGATCAGACGAATATCATCAGTTTTTCTAGTAGGGAGCATGTTGTACAATTTCAGCATCCTTGCGGAGAACTCAGCTAAGCTGACATTTGATTGTGTGCGCTCTTCAAAATGCATGAACACTTTGTATTTGGCTGTAATTATTTCAATTGCTTTAGGCTATTTGAAATAGCTCAGTAAAATTTTGTTAGTTAAAATTTAACGAGATACAGAATTTGTAGATATTACATACATTCATCAGCAGCAAAAAGCCAAACACCACTGAACAGCAATTGATAAAAATTGAATGTTTACACGACATATTGCGATCTAAAGTTATGTGCCAATGGTGCTTAGAATTTAAACTAAATTTCTTAATATTTTTTGTTTTTTTTAAACATACGAAACTGATAGTTTTAAATTTTTTTTAAATTACTTGTCAATAGAAATGTGAAGAGTCTATCATTGATAACAATACTGAAAGGAGTACTTGTGCATAAGATATTGGCATGACACTGGGTCAAACGGGGCGATAAGACACAATCTGAATACCATCACTAAAAAAAGACCACCTTTCAAGAAGCTTATGCAATATGAGCAGGCCGTAAAACCCAGTGCTTCAGCGATATCAGAACGAAACGATAATTCAAAAATTATCGTATCGTGCTCGTAGTGGCGCCAAGCTTATCGTTTTCGTACGAGAAATTTTTGATCTCTATCGTTCTCGTCTTGTTATCGCTGTTATTTCTCGGTTATTCTCGTTCACATTTTTATATATATGTATAATATTAGCTGGACAAGCGGCTTTCCCGCGCAGTGGAGACAATCGGGTCCATGTACGCAATTTCAGAACTTGGCATAAGTTCAAGGAATAATATGGTAAGGGTTTTTGTTGAATGGAAGGAGCTATGACCCATTAGCTAACCCTGTTTATATATAACGACTTGCTTGGCACAAACAATTTGCATTGAAGTATCATATATATTTCTATATCTATCTAAAGCTGATATAGATGCCAAGAAATGGCATTTTAAGTAATTTTGTTCCATAAACCAAACTTCGTGAGGTACTTAACATAAACAATATACATCCTAGCAACGAATTTCAAAACGCCTGCTACCATAGTTGTCAAGATATTGCGTTTTAAGTGTTTTTTTTATTATGGAGGCTCTGGCTGAATTTCGTTCTCGGCGATAATTTAGTGCCAATCGTGCGATAAACATCACATTATTGCCGAGAACTAGATAGTGGTCAAACCCTCTTCGTCCTCGGTAGTACGAGAATTCATTTTTTTGATATCGTCTCAATATCGTTCTCGGTCACGATTTGTTTCTCGGTGAAACATTAACTGTAACGGCATAACAACGTTTGCCAGGCCTGCTATATGTATGTAATAGAGTAGGGACAAAAGTTAGTTTCATTGGAAAAATGGGCTGTTTTGCATTTACATTCCATCCCATGAGTTCATACAATATCGCGCCACCTACCGAAAAGGCCGGGACAACGACTGCGGAGCCAGCTAGTTTTTCACAGAATTTGATTTTTAAATTTGTAGATTTCTGGAATAAGCCAGTAAAGACTGGGTATGGTCCTATTTGAATGTCTAGTCAAAGATGATACGAAAGATTGGATTCGTTTCCTATGTATTTTTTGGTTTTAAATGAAAAACTTTGCGTATTTCGGGAGAAAGTTCTCTCGATTTTTTGAATAAGACATTGGTTTGATCCTTAGGGTTGTCCATCTTCAGACAACACAAGGATCAAACCTAGATAGCTAAATCATATCAGTATCGTCAAAAAAGACAAGATCAAGAATTCGAAAGCTATAAATTAAAAAATTTTATGATATTATTTTATTTTGATTAGTGAAAACCATTGAAGGCACAAAATCTGTTTTCCAGCTTTAACTTTAAGTTTGGTGTCGTTTTAAAGTTTTCAGTTAGTTCATGGAATTTTTTTGACCAATCAAACTTACTTGGCACTGCAAAGCTACTGGGCACCTACATCATCCGATGCAGAATGTAAGATGTTGACAATATCCTTATTGAAATATTTCGATATTTTTAAACAAAGAATGAAAAAGAACTCTATCGTATGATTCGATTTCGTTCTGTTCTATAAACGTTAACTTTTTCCCTCTGCATTCCGTATTTCACTCATTGATGGGGAAGCGCTAACACAAACCATAGCGAGCGACAAAGCGAGCGCAACAGAATATTAACGTTCTGCTCTACGTACAAAAAATTTTATTCACTTTGTTGTGGTTTTGACTCGCGGTTACTATCCGAACCCGTACTAAGTAAATGTAATGATCGTTTATGTCATTAGATTCGTATGAGGGAAAAACAATTGTTTTTTTCAAACGAAAGATAGCTCAAAAAAATTTCAGTAAGGGAGACTCGGGACCCTGGAAACAACCGTTTTTCACGCGAAAATAAGTTCCCGAACTATGGTACCCGTATTTGACTTCTAAAATATGGCATCACTAATACGAATCTGATGACAAAAACGATCAATACATTTGGCATGGGTTCGGATAGCAATCGCGAGTCAAAACCACAACAAAGCGAATAAAGTTTTTTGTACGTAGGGCAGATCGTCACCATTGTGTTCCTATCTTTTATTTCTGCTTACTATAACACGGGTTGGTTTTTGAATCAAAGAGCGAAACAAAGAATGTGAGAAGTAAAGTTTGCATTGTGCGATTTGAACGTTACGATAAGGAGCGATTTTCAATCCATGTTTTTAGACATTACTAACGTTCATATGAGTCAAAATTTTGACATTTTCATAAAATTTCATGAAAATATAATAAGAACTTACGCAGATAGTATTTAATAAAACTGGACTTTAATATAGCTTCTCTATTTGAAGGCGGAGGCGATAGACCTACTTTTACGCTACGACTTGAAAGCCAGCACAATAGGACGGCGGCGCCCAAAAGAGTCCAAATAGCGTGTCATATTGACTTATTCGTTCACATTTTGTGTATTTTGTTATTTAAGTCATAGTATTTTTTGATTTTATTTTTATTTTTTTTGAATCAATTCAAAAAGTTTGTAAGCAAAAAACATTAATTTTTCGTTTATTTTGCTTTGAAAAATATTGCCACCGCGTAACTATAGTCATACTTGAGTTCATTTCATTTCCACTTGAATGAAAATACTTTGATAATATTACCGACCGATCAAACATTTTCAACGGTTGCAGTAGCTTGTGCAGGGTAAAGACTCTGTAGCTAAACAAAGTCTTTTTTTCGGAACGGAAATTTGTTGTCCGCTAACCCGAAAGAAATTCATTGCTTTATTGTTAAAAACATAACTGCTGCGTTCTGGGACAAGGTACCTTTCCACAGAATCCTTTACATGTGGCACAAGGTCTTCCTTTTATTGAACTTTTTTTTGAATTTTTTCAGTCCTTAGCCAACGTTACTTCTGAATGCACTGTCAAAATTGTTTAAGGTACACTAAGTTATTCGGTTCTTTTTTATTTTAATTATTTGATTATTTCGCTTTCGATTACTTCAGTTGTATTGGGTTAGGGTAGCGTAAAGTTTTAATTTTCCTTGGCATGCAAATATCACTGGCGGAATAATCATTTACATCAATAGAGAAAGTTACTGCAGTTAATATAAAAAGTTTTAAGGAGCATATAAGGAAATATACACGCATAAAAATATGGGTGGTAAGTAAGAATATATATTATTATTCCTTATTATTTTTCTTTAAAAAAAAAATTTGATTAACGATTCGAATCGTATACATATTACATCCATACCCACATCAGCTAAGTTTATCTGCTCATATTTGAACTGTTAAAAATTGAATGATATAATTTAGAGTCATGTGATGCCGCTGATTTTCTCGAGGCAACAAGTCCCTTCTTGCCAAACAACTAGATTAGGTAAGGCAGAAGTGGCAAGCAGTCAATCAAGAACCGACTCAATTAGAGCAAATGTTGATTCATTGTGATATCTCAGTGAACCAACCAGGACTCATAAAACTAAGTAGTTAAATTATACTAACATGCCTAAGGTCACCCAGGTCATCAAATAAAATGGAACCCAAGTGTTTTGTGTTGTTTTCTAGAAAGTGCGGGACAGGAGAAAATAAAATATTTTTCCTCGTCATCATCATCCTTACAACTTCTTCAGAAATCAAAACAGTTACACCTAATCTCTCCGCATGTCTGCCGCTGAGGCAGTGGCCAGTCATGATTGCAAAAACTGACGAGACAATATATCTAGGGCGGGATATTAGTTATAGAAAGAGCTTAGCATTCCATTTCTGTTCGGTTTGGCCTTTTCATGTGGCATGTTGGCTCTTGGGTTCATCTTCTGCTGACCTATTCTAACAACAGCAACTTGGGATTTGTTTGTAGTCCCATAATTAGCAAGCTCATCAAATTTGTTATTACCATCAGGGAATCACCACAGGCACCGAAATGCGTTAAATGTTGAAATGCGCAGCCATCTCATTAAGAGACGAGCGGCATTTCTGAGCCACTAGTAAATTTACTAATACTGATTCTATTTTCATTGGAAATAAGAAATCTCATTTTTCTAGCGTTTTCGGCGAAAGTGAGTACCACTTTTTCTAGTGTTTTCGGAATGTGAAAGTCTGGAAATTTTTTTGTTTTAGTACATAAGGTTTTTTGGAGCTTAAAAAAAAATGTTTCATCAATTTTCTCTGCTCCGCGTTCTTATCAAAATATCTGGTCACGATATTCTAGAGGTTTAATAGAAGTCTGACTATTTTTGATACGACATTTTCCTCAGCGGTTATAGCATTCCTATAGCTATAACCGCTGCCTAAAAAATTTTATTATAGTCTAAAAACCTTGCAGTAATCTTTGACTTGAGTTCCTCATACCACTTGGTTATTTAGCTAGGATTCATCCGTGTATAAATTAATATGGCCCCTCTTCCCCCTGAGTTCTTACTTTCGGTCATCTCTAGATGAAATGTGTGCTATGTAATTCTTCTTGAGTGAAATTATTGGAACAGCATGGTTCAAATTGGAGCGTACAGAAGTCAAACTATAAAGGTTAGTCTCGTGTGCTGTTATTCCTTCGGATCAGAAAATAGTTTCCTTGAGTCTAATGGTGAAGCAAGCTGACACTATAAGCGTACTTAGGGCGCAATGGCTTGGGGAGTGGCAAAATGGCCCTCGTATTATTAAATTTTATTTCTAGCATAGCTAATTAACTTAATGGACCGTTTTTTTTTTTAGATGATTGGCATAAAGATTTTCGACTTTTATAGATTACATGTAATATATCAATGAACGACTAAACAAAATTCCAAGTTTCTGTTGTACCTTACCACAATTTTTTTTTTTGTTGAGTAAAATACACAGTATGTTCATTAAGTAACTGGACGGAAGTTTTCACGTCGCTCATGGTGCTTCCTAACGACTGATATTCATGGGTCAACAACCTTCTATCAAAATCTCATGTAAATCGACCTTCTAGTTTCTAGGCAATGACGTTTTCAGTATCAGTACGTTTTTATGCGTCATTATAAAAACACAATGCAACAAAGAGCAAAATACCACTGATCGTGCGTTTTTGGCCATAAACAAGTTCCCGTGACCCGTAGTTGCCCTATCTGTTGTCTTGCGACCGCTTTCTCTCCCCAAAATTAAATTCGCGTTGAAAGGAACGATGCGCGACTATATCGAAGACATTAAAGCAGGGGCGTCATAACGTTCGTCTGGAATTCGTTGAGGTGCGGGGGTGGGATGTTGGAAAATGATAATATTTTTAGATTAACGATTGATAGTCTTCCAGAATTTTTATTATGAAAAAGTAATGTAGGATATCTACAATAAAGTTCGCTGTGATATTGTGCACATAAAGAAAAAACGTTTATTTCGTCAGAGGTATATCGTTTTTTAAGGCAAACAGCAGTCCTTGAGCAGTTAGTTACCGTCCAGCTCGCGAGCCGATAAGCTGATAACTAAATACATCAACGCTCGAAGCCCTTAACTTACACTCACCCGCATCGAGTCTGTTCCGAATTCAGAGTCCCGATTCGATACATGTTTTTGTCCAGTTGTCATGTTGGTTGTCGTCGTGGCAGCCTTTATTACAAGAAACAATCATAATTGTAGCCCCAACTTGACAAAAAAATGTAAGGAATAGTGACCCCAAATTCGGAATATCATCGACGTGGGTGTGTGTGCAATGAAAAAATGAGCGAAAAATTCTCGTGTTTAATCAAAGTTTCCAGTGTTGAGTTCCACATGGGCAAGTCCCACCCGTGTGGAGTTCTAAACACACGCAACAGGTCTTCCGGTGGCACTGCATCAAAGTGACTTTGACCAAAATAGTTATGGAACATATTTTGTATAAACACACACAAATCATTATGAATATATGCCAATGGTTTACTATAAAAAGTCAATTCACAAATTTTTCTAATTTACTTTAAGTTTGCTAAACGTAGTCGTTTGAATTATTAATTACTACAGTAATTTATTTAAATTAAAATTTATTTTTCAGTATGCAACTACCTGTTGTATTTTACCTCAATATTTACATTCAAAATGGCTGCTTACAATTGCGATTGGAGATTTGTAAATACTCTCTTCGATGAGCTTTCGAAAAAAAGAACGATTACGTTTTCACCATTCAGCATAAATTTCAATCTGAAATTTGCAGCAGATCACGCTAAGAGGCTAACCCGTGAAGAGATAAATGATATTGGCAAGACGAATTTCTTCACATCTGGCGGTTTTAAACATCACAAAGTTGGTTATCTGAATAGCGACAATGAGCTGATGCCATGTGTACTAGCCGACTTTTATACCGAACTAAAACGTATTGATTTCAAAAATCCTAATGCCACCAAAGAGTTAGGTTTACTGTTTTCATATCAAAATTATAAACAGCCAGAATAGTTACCTGTTCTATTGACTTTAATAACTACGTTCTTCTTGCATGCAAAATGGGAAAAAGCCATTCACAAGTGAAAAAACGAGTGGCTTTAAAAAAACAATGTACCATCAACTTAATAGTTTTTATATAAAAATTTTACTTTTTTGAATGCTATAACTTTAGAGTTGCCATTTGAAAATCGCGATATAAAAATGCTGGTATTGATGCCAAATGATAATGACTTGGAGCGACTGAGCAGAGACTTATTGCCCTTGGAGATAAGCACGATCTCAGAACATCTTGAGTGAAGAGAACTGAGCTTGTATTTTCCAAAAATAAGAGGAGCCGAAATGAAGAGATCTCTAATTAAGCCACTGAAAAAGGTATTACTTTCGCTTACGCTATTTATTCTTTCATTGTCAAAGTTTCTTATGTTAATATTTTAGATATCCTAACAAAAAGGCTAAGAATTGTTGTCGGTTTGGACGTAGCACACGTTCAAATCCTGAAATACTTCTTTTTTATTTAAGTTTACCTACATTTTGAATTTTTAAAATGATTCGAATGACGCAACTTGATTCGACTATGATTTGAATCTGCTTCGTTTCAAGAATAGTTCGGATGTGACTCCATTATATAGCTAGTTCGGCTACGGAAAATGTTGATGTTTTTTTTTTAAATCGGTTTACTTTGTTTTCGCTTTACTTGTTCCGAAATCCGAGCAAAGCGAGATTCAACAAGTAGGCGTGGCACCTTTGATATAAGCAAATATTATAAATCGTTATTGTGAGAGAATTATTTAAGGGTATATAACCAAATTCCACACAAATCATGGGAATGATTCAAAGACCCAATCGGCAAGTAACGTTTCAGAAACAGTGCGTAGTGTACCAGAAATGTTTTTTTACAGAAATCTTTCTTATACATTTCAAATTTAATATTTCCTACGAAATCATTCTGAAGTGTTTCCAAAAGGTTCCCGATTTACTTATTTTTTTTAATGAAGTCTACATAACGTCTTACGATTCTGTTTGATGCTGTGTTATAGTTAATTTTCAAAAATAAATTAAGAAACGGTACAAAAATTAGCTGCATATTAAGTATCAACACAAATGACGACACGTTTTAAATTTAACCATAGTTCAGAGTCCCGATCACATAATAAATTAGCAGCGCAAGTGTCGCAGAGTAAAAAAATATCCGATGAGAAAAAATGTTTGTTTATGTCTCGCAATCTTACAAGATTCCTGTTACATTTCAAATGAAATCAAAAAGCGGATATTGACACATTGTAGAAAGCTTTCTGAAATGGAAATGCAAGATTTATGAAATGTAACTGCAACTTTTCCACTGTCCAATTTCTAAAAGTGAGGGGGATACCCTCGATGGAAACGAAAACTTTAAAGTGCTTTGCTGAAAGAATAATTTAAACAATGAAACCAAATTTCACTCAAATCAAGAAATGATTCGGCATAGCATTAGGCAAAAAGTTGGCGAATTTCTAAAAAAAGGGCATAGCAGCTTCCGTACAAGCTTCGAAATGCTACACAGTGTGGTGGAGGAAATACCCTTTTCTATAAAAATTTAAGAATTACGAGCACTTTTACTGCTAATGTGAATCCAGGTTATTAAATTGTTGATGGTGCTAAAGATTACAACGTTATTAGTTATTTTTAGCTTTGAGTAAATTTTTTTTTTTATAGGACTCCAAGAAATCCTTTAAAATTATTGACTATCATTTACATCAAATCAGGCTAAGCTCACATATATGGGAAAAGTGTCCTCAAATTTATTGGACTATTATCTCTTGTATGACCATCCCTTCACTTAAGACAATTTCGATTAAATAATTTTTTTCCACTGCTGACTAGATGGGCGTGAAGGAGGCTTTCACCAAACAAGCAAATTTCGCTTTGCAAGCTTGTGGAGATGACACGTATATCAAGGAGTTCAAAACTATTGGACAACAATATAATAGCCTTACATATGCTCGTTTTATTGCATTAACTGGTATGTGACTTTTATATATTGACCATTTTATTTTAAGATGTTATAAGTTTTATTTGGCCATGGGAGTTGGTGAAGCTTGAAGCTCTTTTCTACCCCATATCAAAAACTAAATAAAATTCTTTCATCATTATTTTTAAACTCAAACTTATATATTTACTGCTTAGTCTAAATAAAACGAAAAGAGTGATTAAAATGTACGCGACCGTAAATCAAGCCAAACTGATTGACCTCTACTGCTCGTTACCTTTGTACTAGAGGTCTGCATGAGTGCACTCGAAACGACCGTCAAGCCATTCGCCACTCGAAATTTTGTGCACAAAAACCACAAATCAAGTCGAGACACAAAGCAGGAGAGTTGAGTGCTGCACTACCAAATAAATCGCAAATAAAATGTTCTACAAGTTCAAGCTCTCGAAGTTCAAATGATGATCGTTTCGAGTGCACTCATGCAGACCTCTAGTTTATACATTGATGTGAACAGCTGCAAGAAATCGCTTTGCCGAAAAAGTCGTGCACGAAATCGCATTTCTTAAGAACGCACTTGTATATTACGTCCTCAAGAACTCTGTGGCCACAAGAAATAACAGCTAAACTCGATATTTGGTGACAAGGCGAAACAGTATATCTCATATGAATATACACATAACTTATGTTGTTTCGCCTTGCCATCAAATATTGAACTGTCAGAAGAGATATTATATGGTAGATATGGTTGTTGTTGTTACGAACACTGCAACAAAACTAAGCCCAGCAAACATTTTTAGTCGCAAAAGAGTCATATTTCCATTGCCGAGACGTTGGTTTTGTTCGTGCGCGAGCTCATATTCTGATGAATTGCGATAGTTTGTTCGGGAGCGCTTCGCGTACACAAAGTTTTTGGGCCGATAGGTGTTGAAGGGGAAAAGCAAAAATTTGATCACTTCACTCACTTGTGCTAACATCACTGGTCCACAGAAACAAACTTTTGTTCTTAAATAAATGCAATATTTTAGAACTACTTTGGGGTCGCTGAATATACAAATAAAATTTTAGGCAAATATTTGGTGCCTTAGAGTAAGAAATTCCTGTTCGAGAAAGATATTTAAAAAAATTTTTATTAAAATATCTTTTTTATATTTCGGTAAGGTAAATTTTATACTCATAGGCAATTTAAAAGCAATATTTTGTGAACAAATCAAATTTTAAATCAAATGCACACTGGCTAGCAAAGCCAAGATATACCATAGGATGTAAGCCTTGACCCGCAGGCGAGGGCCGTCCACTTACCCTATATTCTTTTTGTGTAAGGGAACGTCTTTTAATAGCGTGAGGTGTCTTTTTTTTTAATGAGATCTGGTGAGACACCCCCCCTTTCTCATGTTAGAACTAAAACTTTGTACGATTTAAAGTGAAACATTACTGAAAGGTTTACGAAACGCTACTAGCCGACTAGGCATGTACTACATTTTTGTTTTTGTAAAATAAGAGCAGAAAATTTATAAATTTAATTAAACTTATAATGTAAAAAATAAACTGGACAACAGTTTCAACAATAAGTACAGTGGCGAGCACATTGGATACATATTGAGCACATTTGATTTTGGGTAGCTCTAGAACCAATAAAAATATAGCAATCTCAACCAGATTTTCTTTGTTAAATTCTTTATTAATTCTAAAAATAAAAATATAAGAAAACCCTTCAAAATTGGAAGCAACATATTATTTTTAAGTCATAAAGCTCTTTGATTTGATGACATTGTTGCTTTCAATCAGTTTCTCGTTGAATAAGTGCAAAATATAGGCCCACTTAGTTTGAACCAGGAACCAAAGCTCGCCTGAGTTTAGTGGTGGATTAACGTACCGAGCCGATGTTGGGTTTTTTAACAAAAACAAGCTACATTTTCGATGCAGTTCAGATCTTGGCTTTGTGCTGGCCATTGCATCGTTTGAAATTGTTGGCTATTGCGCCAATTTTTAGCAAATTTAGCGGTATGTTTAGGGTTTCCATGTTGCTGAAACATGACTTCGTCCTCTGGGTAGGCACTTTCGTTCACAAAGACTGGTAGATTCATAATGCCAATAATTTTTCCACCGGCCCGACATTCCACCAAGTGAAGCAGCAATACTTACACACCATCAATTTACTTCCTCCATGCTTCATTGCTTCTCTCACTTAGTGCTTTTGGAATCTATCATATGGGCGGTGCTAAGTAGCAGCCTTGCTTGGAAAGGTTAAACGGCTTAGGGTATTCTTTGCGATTTGGTAATAAAAGTAAATTAAATTTTTGTAATGATCATTACTTGAAAATCTGGTGACCGTATTTTTTTTTTGTACATTTTTATTATTGTAGTGAAATTTTCAAAAATTTATTCACGAAAAGAGGCGGCAAAATAAACCTAGCTCCGCCACGGGGAGCTTACGATTGCACAGGGAAAATATTCTGAAGAGATTTTCTACTATATAAAATTAAGTTTTTGTCTGTCTGTCTCTTAGCGCATGTTTTTAGCGATCAGGGGAGTGTCATAGGCTATAAAACTTTTATTGAGGGTGCATATTTAGGGTGACCATCATACAAAAATATTTTTAAAATATAATTTTCACGAAGCTCGGCTATTCGATGCACACCGAATTTATTCCACTTAGCTTTTATATTAAAAGGCATAGCTTAGGCAATAAAACTTTTATTAAGGTGCATATTAAGGGTGGCCCTCAAACAAAAATATTTTTAAAATATTATTTTCACGAGGACCGGTTAATCGGTGCACACCGAATTTACACCACTTAGCTTTTATATTAAAGGGCATAGCTCAGGCAAAACTTTTATTTAGGGTGGCCCTCATACAAAAAATATTTACTCATTATCATTTTCACGAAGACCGGCTTATCGATTCACACCGAATTTACACCACTTAGCTTGTATATTAAAAAGGCATAGCTCAGGCGATACTTTAATTTAGGGTGGCTCCCACACAAAAATATTTTTAAAATAGCATTTTCACAAAAACCACATAATCGATTCACACCGAACTTACACCACGTAACTTTCATATTGAAAGTCATAACTTAGACAGTAAAACTTTTATTAAGGTGCATATTAAGGGTGGCCCACATACAAAAATATTTTTCAAACATAATTTTCACGAAGACTGATTAATCGATTCACGCTGAATTTACACTACGTAGCTTTTATATAAAAAGGCATTGCATAGGCTAAACTTTTGTTTAGGGTGGTACTCAAACAAAAAATTTTTAATATTGCATTTTTACAAAAGCCATTCAATCGATTCACTTGGAATATACGCCATGTGCCTTCTATATTAAGTGGCATAGCGAAGACTATACAACTTTTATTTAGAGTGGCTCTCATCTCATATCATTTCGACGGCTAAACGATTCACATCGAATCTACTATGAGACACAGCTTAGGCTACAAAACTTTTATTTAGGGTGGCCTCACAAAAAAATATTTTTAAAATAGCATTTTCATATAGACCACTTAACAAATTAGGACGAAATTTTCTATTTAAGGTGAAGCGAAGCGCACAGGGAAATGCTAGTTATTTCTAAAACGAATGCACCAATCAAAGTTTTCAACTCATTTAAACTCATACATATATCGAGTATATAAAAGCTAATTTTTAAATTTGGTTTGCATATTCGTGTTTGGTTACCCCGAATTAGTAAATGGATGTATGATTAATTTCAATGGCGAAAAGATTTTAAGCTATTAATAGTTATTTTTTGTGACGTTTCATAAATTATAATTGAAATAATTACACAAAAATTTACTTAAGAGAACATGAAACAGAAAACCAGACTGAATATATTCATACAGTTTTTTAATTCTAACCATGGTGGAATTTCAAGAGATGAAGTCATAAAAAATTTTACTCCTCAAAAGTTTGATATCTGCAATATCTCTATTGATATTGAAATTTTTATTAATTATATTTTATAGAGTTTTGTTTTTATTTTTTTACAAATCGGTCAAAATCAAAATAAATAGAATGACAAAAAAATTTGTATTTCTAGAAGCTTTCCATTTATATTATGGCTTAGTCGATTTTTTAGTATTAAAATAATGCAATGACAGATTTTAATAATAATTTCATCTATTGGGCTATAACAGGTGTGCAATGGGATTTATCTGACAATTATTATATAAATAATGCTGATGATACAGAATATGATTCAACTGCTGGCAATATGCAAGTAGCAGTTCCGTTAAATGAAGATGTCAGTTTAGACGCGTTAAGTGATAAATCAGAGATCGTTGCATTTGATCGTCCGTTCTTTTATGCCGTCATTGACCACAATCAGGTTGTGTTTCTTGGAACTATAACAAAATAAATATTACTGTTATTACTGTTAAAATATAAAAGTTTCAAACTTTCAAACAAAATAAAATTTCCTATGTTGAATATTATAAATAATACTTAATAAAATAAAATTATGCATAAGCAATTTTTGAAGTACATATGAATTTTTTTTTGAATTCGCTTAGTTGGCTACAATATTAACCCTGCTGTTATATTTACTAGATTTTTCATAAAAATGCCAATATTTTATTTTAATTTGCTTTATTATTTCGTAAGTCCAATATTTATAAAAAAGAAACATCTGTGTGCTCAACAAATCATTCACTAAGTGTTGGAGAATGTCTCTAGTCGCTGATCATAACAATTTTATTTGAGAGCCTACAATATAGTGGTGGAAATTGACACTTTGGTCCATAGTGAAAAAAGAAAGCTGCTTAACATGCAACAAATTGGTAAGCTGAACAAAGGACAAGTAACACCATCTCCAGAAAATATAACGAAAACCGACTCACTTAGACCAAATGGGATCCATTGTGATACCACAGGGTGCCTGATCATACCCTCTCGTTAAACCAACCAGATTTCGTAATGAAACTAAATATAAACTGTTGCAAAACTCACAATTATTTGATGATTCTTGTTGATGATTATGTGATTCCTCTTCATAATGCACTCAAAACAGCTGTTCGCAGTATTGCTAATGTTCAGTTTGTGTTGTTATCAGTTGTGTTTTTTTTGGCAAAATGCATAATCAGCGTGATTTGGACACCAATGCTATTGCTGAACGAAAGTGATTTGGATATATCAATTTTCAATATTGAATATGAAATTATCGACACAAGTGGTTCCTTAGTGGTTCTGTCTTCACAGAAGTGAAAATGATGTGGCCGCAGCACTGTTGATCGATGGTATACTGCGAATTTCAAAATGGGATGGAGTACAACACCATGAGAACTCCTGTACCATTGGTACTGCTGGTGAGAAATAAAAAATCACGAAATCTTGAAAAGAACCATAGTTATCATTTTTTAAACAAAACGAAACAAAAGTTTTCATTGAATATCTCCGAAATTTTATAAGTTTTTCAAAAATTATATCAGAATATTTCACCCAAGGGAACACATATACGCATTTTGATCAATATTAAAGGAAATTCTTTGGATCACTTTGCATGGAAATTGTCGTAAGTATAATCTACGTTGTTACTTCTGAATTGAAACTTAAGGAGTAAAATGCTCGCGACAAAGCCATCCACCATCAATTGTTTACCAAAAGTTTTTTTTTTCGAGCACAGCAATGAAACTTCGAGTCCTATGAAGCTATAGCTAGAAATAAACTTTTCTGACACCAAAGACAGTTGCTTCTATGCTTCAAGACCTACATTTTCAATGTAAGGTCAATAGCCACTAATACGATTGGAGTGACGCATATAATGTTACGTACATGAGAAATGTACATAGAAAATGTTAACTTTAGAAAAATAATTGGGTCCCAAATTAGTAAGTATTCGGAAAGACAACTAATGACTTTTCGTACTTTGAATTGGTAGTTCTTATAAAACTCGTGTTCTGCTTTAACAGACATATAATGAAATTTTAGAGATAATGATGATATTGAATATATGGCTAACGAAGAAGAACCAGAAAAAGATGAATCTAATTAAAGTTGCGAAATTGGCCTTATCAAAAATTGAGAACAGTTGCTTTTGACCGTGGGTTCTTCTATGTTATTTTTCGAGAAGAAACAGCCTTGTTGACAGCTTTAATTATGACCTTTTTTACTATATTTATTGAGCTGAATTTTTTCTCTTCATAATTTGGTATTCCTATAAAAAAGAAAGCTACTTAGCATGCAACAAATCGGTAAGCTGAACAAAGGACAAGTAACACCATCTCCAGAAGATATAACGAAAACCGACTCACTTAGACCAAATGTGATCCATTGTGATACCACAGGGTGCCTGATTATACCCTCTCGTTAAGCCAACCAGATTTCGTAATGAAACTAAATATGTAGCTGACCTAACATGTCCAAGGTCATCCAGGTCACCAAATAAAAACTACCAAAGTGTTTTGTGGCGTTTTCTAGGGACAGGATCAGAGAAGATCTTTAATAAATTCCTCTTACTCCACATCTCCACAACTTCTACAGAAGTCAAAGGATGTAACACCTAATCTCTCCGCATATCAGCCGATGAGGCAGTGGCCAGTTATGACTGCAACAACTGACGAGACACTATGTCTTGTGCGAGAAATTAGTTCTGACGAACGCTTAGGATCCCATTTTGGCCAACAAAAATAAGCTGAAGGTCAACGCACCCAACGGAGCTATCATAGGAGCTTTTTGAATCTGAAGGTTACATTTTGGTAAGTCTTATACCTTAAATCTTCACTCAAATGCGGATAGAGAAATGTTTTAATGGCGATTGGAGTATTAGGTCTTTTTGTTCCATCTTTTGGTATTTGTCGGAGTTTTATCGAAGTCTAGAAAACGGAAATCGGCTAGAATGGGATAGAATAACTAGGACTGTTAAACAGGATTACATCATTTGATCGATACTTAATTTTTTTTTAATTATTTTTAAAGCTACTCAACTTATAAATGGCCTTGACGAAGTTTGGTATCTCCATTTTAGATGCGCAACTAAATTCTCGCTGTTTGTCAATAGATGGCGCTAGCGGTAAGAGCTGGTCGATTTGGTTCATATCGAAACGTTATGAATCTAGCCCAAACATATGGTAAGCAAATCGATTTTACACTTTTAAGATTTTGTGTTTTCACAGTCTGTTTTTGGTTGCTCGAAAATGACTGATTTTGTGCCAAATAATCGTCATTTACGCGAGGTGTTGATTTTCTTCTTTCAATCGAAGTAAACGGCGGCTAACGCGCATCGAGAGCTCCAAAAAGTTTACGGAGATGGTGTTGTGATCGAAACAACGTTCCGAGATTGGTTTCATCGCTTTAAAGACCATTATGACATCGACCACGTGAAGGCAGGTCAAAAACCTTTAATGATACGGAATTGGAGACATTGCTCGATGAGGATTCGACCCAAACGCAAGAAGAGCTTGCTTCAGTATTGGGAGTTATCTGACAAGCCATTTCCAAGCGTTTGCATGCGTTTGGGATGATTCAAAAGCAAGGAACTTGGTTTCCTTATAATTTGAAACCACTAGACGTAGAGCTTCGTTTGTTTTCCTGTGAACAACTACTCGAGAGTCAAAAACGAAAGGGTTTCCTTTATCGCGTCGTTACAGGTGATGAAAAATTGATTCATTACAGCAACCCAAAGAAAAGAAAGTCTTGGGAACTACCCGGTCATGCTTCTACATCGTCAGCTCGGCCAAATATTCACGCTGATAAGGTTATGTTGTGGATTTGGTGAAATCTATTATGAACTTCTGAAACCGAATGAAACCATCACTCGAGAACGGGACCGAACTCAACTGATGCGATTGAGCAGAGCACTGCGTGAAAAACGGCCCCAATACGAACAGAGGCACGATAAAGTAATCCTATTGCATGACAACGCTAGGCCTCATGTTGCTAAACCAGTGAAAACATACTTGGAAACTCTCAAATGGGAAGTCCTACCCCACCCGTCGTATTCCCCAGATATTGCCCCGTCAGACTACTACTTGTTCCGTTCAATAGCACATGGTCTGGCTGATCGGCAGTTCAACTCCTATGACCTCAAAAAATGGCTTGATTCGTGGATAGCCTCAAGAGACGAATACTTCTACCGTGATGGCATTTGAGCTCTACCAGAAAAATGGGGAAAATTTTTGACAATAAGTTGCATTTTCCAAATAAAAATATAATATAATAAATATTGCACAAACTGGCACCGGATTTCATCAAGTTAATGCGCAGTCATGTAATTTATTGAATTTAATTTCGAAGCAAATGGTGCGTAGATGCGGAAAGCACAGGGAAGTAGAGGAAAAGGTCGATTCTCTTTCTTGGTCAAATACAACGTTAGCTGAAATAAGTGATCTCGATGGGCCAAATAAATATACGACAATTAAGAGGAATTAGAAGAGCGCAGCACCTATTTGAGTAACCTAATGAATATCTTATGCCGTGAATAGAGGGCGTGATTATTTATTGAATATAATATTTGCAGATACTGATGACGTGTACAATTCTACTAAATAACTAAGGTTACAAAAGCTGAAATATTAGAAATACGAGTAGATAATGATTTGACCTTAGATATTTTCAGAAATCCAATAACCAGTCTAGTCTGAGCAAAACAAAAAACCAATTAAAGTCAGGTTATTACAATTCATATGAAACGACACAACTGTACGTTGAAAA
This sequence comes from Meiosimyza decipiens, assembly GCA_963680825.1. Lineage (NCBI taxonomy): Eukaryota > Metazoa > Arthropoda > Insecta > Diptera > Lauxaniidae > Meiosimyza > Meiosimyza decipiens. Next base: position 21,171,274 of record OY804261.1, on the reverse strand, counting down.
AAAATTTTCTCGATGCGAATATTCCTTGAAGAGGCCTAAAAAAGTAAAATAACACAATCAATTAGTGTGTTCTAATGTTTCTTTGTCCTTGAACCATTAAGCCACTTTATGAGAAAAGGAATATAATGACCATTCAGCGTCATTTACAAGAGCTGTCAATAAAAGTAATCACACACAATAACTCAAACGACCAAGCACTCATCTATCCTCGTTCAAATATGAACATAAATAAATTCAATCAGTGGCCAAGTTTTGTTTCTTTTTATTCAAAGTTTTTCTTTTCCCCTTCAACAAGATATCCTTTTGTCCGTTCCGCAGCGTTTATTTTATTCTTTAGGTGATGTCCTTTTCTGTTTATTTCTCATTACAAGCCGTTATGAAAAAAGCAAACATGGCATCAGCAAAACTAAACAAATACAAACATGGATTGAATCAGACACCAACAAAGCTCTGACAACCATCATCAGAAGTAAGTACTTGACCACACATAAGGATGCGAAACTATTCAGATATTCTTGGTCGTTCACTTCGTATGTTGGATAATATTCGCTTTGCGTGTTGATGTTTTTTAATGGCAACATAGAACGGATACTTTAGCTAAAGAATAAACAACTTGAAGCTTCAACTTAGATTTGGGCATAATTGTGTAGTATAATTTAAAGGATCAAAAGTAATTGTTGGAATCCTTTTTAAGGATGAGTTGACAAGCACGAGTTCCTGGTTTTTCCAAAATAAACATTTTTTTTTTGATTTTTCTGTTTTCTTTTTATTCGCCAAGATTAAAATATTTTTTTTTTGCTCATTAAAATTTATATACAATAATCATTTAATTTCCGGCTTTTTCAGAAATCGCTCCCGACTTTGACATGGAATTCCGAGCTTGGCCTGGTCAAAATCGGCTAAACCCTGACTGTAGTTCCACTTTGATTTGAGGTGCAGATTCCTTGTTTTGAGAAAATTTTGCTTGGAGTCTAAAGTCTTTAAAGACTTAGGGATTTCTATAAGGCAAGTTATCTTGAAGTTTATTTTAAAAGAAAAAAAAACTTTCAAAAAAATCAGAGATTCGAAAGCAAAATTGTGTCCGATATGGCTTGGAATACCCCATATACATAAAGTACCTTTGCCACTTTTTTCGTTGTTTATCGATAATTTTTGACTTTTTCGATGCTTACCAGTTTTAATCGTCTGTTCTCGTTACATTCGAAAAAGTGGCTGACTTTAACGCAATTTTTAGCATATTTTCAATTAACGTTTATGGTGAAAGTTTTCTTGTTAAATTTATATATATATGTATATGAATTAAATATTGCTACAGAATTATATAGTTTTATTTATTTAAATTAAGTGTCCTATTTTGTGTTTATTTTATGAAAAAATAAAAAAAATGCGCTCGATATCAAAAAACTATGTTCCAACCAAAATTTAGTACACTCGCAAAAAATTCAAATGCCAGCATTGTTCAATATTTCGATACCGACTTTCATAAACTTTTTCCTATTTGACCAATATCAATGTTTTCGATACTTTTCGATTTTTGTAGACTTTTTCGATGTTATACGACTTTTCTGATGTCTTTAGATATGTTTTGTCTTTTATCGAATTTTTATGTTCTCATGCATTTCTACGCTTAATATTCATTTTTTCTATATTTTTCTGTGTTATTTGATATTCGATACTTCTCAACTTTGAACAGCAATGTGAAAGCTTTTCGACTTTGACAGACTTTTGAATGATTTTCGACTTTAAACGATTTTTATTATGTTACTCGATACTTTCCAACCTGTGTGGACTTTACCGATACCCTCTGTTCTTAACGGATTTTTTGATATTTTCTGACCTTAATCGAGTATTTCGATAAAGTTCAACTTTCATCTTTTTTTTTTCTCTATATTATATTTTCGATTTCTCGATGTTTCTTTTATTCTTAAACTTTCTCGATATTCTCAATGCTATTAAGATTTTCATCGATTGTTGCTTATGATTGTTTGTGTTTACAAAAAGCACAAATAGCTTTCAATATCCGAAATTAAAGTTTTGGAAAATCCATTTTACTTTAAAGAATCATGTTTCCACATAAAAAAAAAATTAAATTTTACCAGTAGCGTGGCTAGGGAGCAAAGAGAGCGGTATGAAATGTAGCACTCGTCAAGGCAATATGCAACCGATTGTACCGACAGTATATATGTATATTTTCAGTTAAGTAAGAACTGTCCTACACACGTAAGTTTTGTTTTTCAGTTATAAAAAAATATCCAATGAAGTTTTTGGTCCATTTTAATTAATAATGGTTAGTGTTCGGAAAATGTAAAACTAATACCTAAAAACTAATAAGCAATTTTTTTTCTATTAAAACTTCTTACTTTTTTCTTAAGGCCCTTCATTTAACTTTGCACAGTTGTTTCAGCGACAGTAGGGTACGATCTTTTCCACTTAAGCCAAAAGTATTAAAAGTTTTTTGCAGTCTTACCGTTCCTTCGAAGATCTCTTTTCTTTTGAATCCAATACCTCCCAATTGGACGAAGTTCTGTGCAGTTGGGCGGATTTGGTATTTTTGGTAGAAAATTGATATTTTTGCTAACATACCATTCCATGGTAGCTTTAGAGTAATGAGAGGTTGCTAAATCTGGCCAGAGCATCACGGTATCCTCATGAGCACGAATAAATGGTAGAAGACGTTTTTCAAGGCACTCGTCTACATAAACTTTGGCATTGAATGCAGCGTGCATAGCAAAGAAGCTGCTTTTGAGGCTACCGGTGCATATAACCTGCCAAACCATATATTGCTTCGGAAATTTCGAAATTTGTTTTTCTTTGAATTTACTAGGCACATGCCCCTTCTGCGGTGAAGCATTATATTCGTGCCCCGGTAGCTGCTTGAAATCTGCTTTAACGTAAGTTTCGTTGTCCATAACACAGCAATCAAATTTAGTCAGGTACCTTTCGGGCTCGCACCTGAGCCATCAACTGCTTTTCATCAGAATGGTCTGGTACTTTTTGAACTCTATATGTCTTCAGCTTACTTTTCTCCTTTATCCTTTCTTTGATGTAGCTGCTCCTTCCGCCATATCTCGCACTGAGATGTTGGCATTCTGCCTGAAAAGACGCATCACCTTAAAAAATTCTGGTTTTTCGCCCCAACCTTTTTTTCTGGAAACAGGTAGACCTTTCTTATATTTAGAAATATCCATAAAGACAGTTTTTTCTGATGCACCAACTAATTTTGCTATAGCTGAATATTTTATTGTGTCTTTTTAGACCCATAAGATTATCAGGTACATAGGGTGTAATCTTAAAAAGTAAAAACGTTAGTTTTTTCTGGGACAGTCCTTAACAGATTTAGCTAAAATGAGCAACGCTCTTAACACTGCCCAAGTTCCCAATATTGCTGTGAGATCAAGCGATAGAATTTATACTGGTGGTCACACTCTCAAACTCAATGCTATTAGTTGTAGGCTACGTTACCAAGAGGACATTGTTTACCGAACTACTAAAGTCGGAGACTACTGATGGCATGTTGCACACTGTGTGACGCAATAAATACTTGAGCTCAAGTAAAAAATCTATATCATTTAAGTTTATCGTGCAATCGTACAACAATAATAATAACCAGCATATTACTGGTCCTCATTTACCGACATCTACAATATTTTTTCTTAGCACAATTTCCAACGAATAGATGTCAACATGAAGTCGCTCGACTAAAGTGGCCACACTCTAAGTTAAGACAGCAGTATTATCAAGAAAAAAGGCTTCGAATAAGACCCTTCAGTTAGCAGTGATTGTTGTCCACGATACATGGCTCCACGATACTTGGTGAAAAATGGTCGGCAGAAAAACAAAAATTCTTAGTTCAATTAAAAATAGAAGACGGCCAAAAATCGTGTAAAATTCTTTTGCAGATAATGAATTCTTTGAGTGCTTAATTCATACCATACAATAAACAAATAAGTTCGTAAAGAAAACTCAACACACATGCCATAGAACTTAACAACAAGAAGCTCAAACGAAAGCATCCTAAGGAAAGTCTTAAGTTACTACTTAAATTCCAAGCAGTATATTATAATCCCCTCTTAGAATGCACGAATTACAACCACAATAGCAAAGGCAATTCCTAAAATTGTTTCTTCTTCTATCATAATATCTAACGAAAAGGGAATTCGGTTCATTTCTTATAGTTTGGCTATTAATAAACGTCTGCTCATTGACCTGAAACATTCGACCGAAAGGCTTCACACCAAACATTTGCCCATGTGCACGAATTTGTTAAATGTTGTCAGTATATCGAGGTCACTTTTGTTCAGTAATGCCGACTTGAACACACTCAGAATATCAAAAATAAGAGCATTAATATTAATGTGATGCTATTTGTTGTTGTGTTAAAAGTGACATGCAACAAAAGTTACAAGAAGCACCACCATGAATGCTGTGTACTTATTGAGCCACTTTGCGGTGTTAGGCTGGGTAAATTGCCAAAATTTAAATTTGTGGCTTTGTTTGTTTAGATATGAAAAAAGCAATTTAAAAGTGAATCCTTTAAGGATTCAAGAAAATTTAATATTTACACAAATACTTGACTGAGGTAAACCATAATTTCAACACTTTCTCTAAGGAGAGTTTTGGTTGGTAAGGCAAAATCAAAACTTTAATTATGAGGTTGCATCAAATATGAATTGAAAATTACTTATAGAAAGTTCAACAATATTTAAGATTTCTTACCTTATGTCATAATTTAAGAGGTTATGTAGTATAGGTGAGGAAATATTAGAGCGAGTCTACACTAAATTGCGCAGGAACGTATTCATTTGGAAAACTCAAGTGAGATATAGGGAATGTTTATTTGTTATGTTCTACCTGATAATCTTATAGTTCCAAAAGACACAGTATTTGTTCTATATAAAGTGACGTTTAATATGATGTATAACACTTAAAGATAGCACTTCTAGCGACATAGATATCTAGCAAGCAACAAAAAGTCCCAGAACTGATTTTGTCCACATACCTGCAAAATCCAGAATAAAAATATTTAGCTATAGCAAAAATAGTTGGTACATCAGAAAAAACTGTCCTTATGGTTATTTCTAATTATAAGAAGGGTCTACCTCTTTCCCGAAAAAAAGGTTCAGGCAGAAAACTAGAATTTTCTAACCCAAAGGCAGCGGCGAAGGTGAAGCGTCTTTTTAAGCAGAATCCCAACACCTCAGTTTAAGATATGGCGGCTAGAGCAGTTACATCAAAATCTACTGTACCAAGGACAAAGCAGAAAAGTAAGCTGAGGACCTATAGAGCTCAAAAAATACCAGATCGTTCTGATAAAAAGCAGTTGATGGCTCAGATGCGAGCCCGAAAATTGTTTGAAAGGTACCTGACTAAATTTGATTGATATGTTATGGACGACAAAACTTACGTCAAAGCAGATTTTAAGCAGCTACCTGGGCGCGAACATTTTACATCACTGAAGAAGGGGCATTAGGAAATTCAAAGAAAAAAAAATTTCGAAACTTCCGAAGCAGTATATGGTTTAGCAGGCCATATGCAACTGTGGTCTCAGAAGCAGTTGCTTTGTTACGCAAGGCACAATCAATTCCAAAGTTTATATAGACGAGTGGCTCGAAAAATGTCTTCTACCATTTATTCGTGCTCATGAGGGTACCGTGATGTACTGGCCAGATTTAGTAACCTCTCATTACTCTAAAGCTACCATGGAATGGTATGTAAGCAAAAATATCAATTTTCTACCAAAAATAGCAAATCCGCCCGACTACCTAGAGCTTCGCCCAAAAGATATTGGGCTCTAATGAAAAAAGACCTTCAAAGAGTGGTGAGGCTGCGAAAAATTTGCAAGACTTCAAACCTATGTGGAAAATATTGTACCATACTGTCGATGAAACAACTGTACAAAATTTAATGAAGGGCCTTGAGAAAAATGTAAGAATTTTTTATAGAAAAAAAAAATTTAATTAGTTTTTAGTTATTTATATTCTTAACACTAGCCATTTTTAATAAAAAAGGAAAAAAGACCAACAAAATTACTGGGTATTTTTCTATAACTTAAAAAACAAAACGCAAGTTTTTTCTGGGACAGTCCATATCTTCAATAAATTTTCAAAGTCTGCACCTACACCTATCTCCAATTACTTTCATTTACTAAAAAAAAAAACAAAAGATCGCCAACACTACTAATATGCTAAAAAATAAATTCTTATTTCATATTACGAGGAACATGTTTGCGTCCCCTCCCCTAGATACTCTACTGCTTTGTTCTTCAAGTTTCTTCTTTAGTGGAATTAACACATGATAATCATGTAACTAAAAAGACAATTTTATGATTACAATTTTATAAAGAAGAGTACCACAGGAACCAAATGATAAACTCACTTGGAACATGCAACTCGGCAAAGTAATCTAAAAAATCTGCAGAGGCTTGCCTTCATCATGATCACCGATGGGATGAGAACAACGCCTACTTCAAATGATTGTAAAGGGTGTTTTTTTTAGAGGTTTGTTTTTCGAATAGAGATAAAACTGGCATTTTATGGTCAAATCTGGCAACTCTAATGTCATTTATGTTCAGTTTGGTTTGCCATTTCATCATAAACAGGTTGACAAAAGAACAACGCTTGCAAATCGTGCAAATTTATTTCGAAAATAATGGTTCAGTTCGCGAAGTTTACCGCAAGCTCCGTCCATTTTATGGTCGACATAATCGTCCATCAGAGCAATTAATTCGGTTAACCATGGATCGTTTTCGCACTACGTTTACTCTATGTGATAATACGCATCCGCAGAGACGTCGAACAGTGCGCACCGAAGAAACAATTGCCGCTGTAGAGCAAAATGTTGAAGAGGACCCGAATGAATCGATTCGCCACCGTGCACAGCAATTGGAGCTTTGTCCATCAACTTTATGGAAGATTTTGCGCAAAGATCTTGGCTTGCGACCTTACAAGATCCAGCTTGTGCAACAATTAAAGCCGCGAGACCATGCAATGCGTCGTGATTTTGGTGTATGGGCCGAAAATGAGATTGATCTCGATGCTGATTTTCATCGCAAAATTTTGTTCAGTGATGAGGCTCATTTTCGGTTGAATGGCTACGTCAACAAGCAAAATTGCCGCATTTGGAGTGAAGAGAATCCACATGAGACCCTTGAGACGCCATTACATCCACAAAAACTGACTGTTTGGTGTGCTCTATGGGCTGGTGGAGTCATTGGGCCATACTTCTTCCGAAATAATGCTGGAGAGCCAGTTACCGTTAATGGAGACCGGTATAGAGCCATGATAACCGACTATTTTGTTCCCGAATTGGATGGCATGAATGTGGATGAGTTGTGGTTCCAACAAGACGGCGCTACATGCCACACAGCGCACGTCACAATCAATTTATTGAAGGAAACATTCGATGAGCGCATAATTTCGCGGAATGGACCTGTCAATTGGCCACCAAGATCGTGTGATTTGACACCATTGGATTATTTTCTTTGGGGATATGTGAAGTCGCTTGTCTACGCCAACAAACCAGAAACGTTAGGGGACTTGGAAGCCAACATTCGTGGCGTTATTGCCGACATACGGCCCCATATGCTCGAAAAAGTGGTTCAAAATTGGACCTGTAGAATTGGCTTTATTCGAGCCAGCCGCGGCGGCCACATGCCCGAAATCATATTTAAACATTAATTATCCTTCCAATAAGATGGACATTAAAACGATTTTCTTGTGTTTTATTTCAATTCGAAGCTCTATACCTCTAAAAAAACACCCTTTACTAAGATATTAAAAAAAGAGGTTACTGTAAACAGCTCTTAAAGGTTTTTGTTTCTCATTACTGAAATTTTGTTTAACATGGAAGTAAGCCCCTTTGAAGAATCACTTTATTATTCAAATAACTTTTATTTATTTGACTATTGTTGAATTATGATGCAAAATAAATATTTTTTTTTTCCTTGAGCAAAATTTGAGCTTAATCAGATTCTACCTCAAGCTGCACATAATTTGTTAAATTGCAGAGGTGAAAGTTGCTTAAAATCCTTAATGATATTTTTCTTTAGACTTTTGAGGAAAAAGCAAAGTTCCTTTTATATATGAATCCATTTATCACAATTATGAAAGTGAACATTTCTATTCAACTGCAACCGCAAAAGGTTCTTGTCCCTTTGCCGTAATTACGGCAGTTTTTCTGTTAATTCATTTACTTCTTTTACGAATGTAATTCTTTCATGGCATCATTTGGTGCATGAGACCGTCAGCAAAAGAAATTTAAATAAAAAGGAATATTTATCTTAATATTTGCAGTTGAAATTTTGTTTTTCTGATTATTTTCTTAATTGTGAGCAAAGAAATAAAATTTTCATTTTTTTCGCTTCGGCTAAGGAATCGAAATCAAAGTAAAAATTTAAGTCAACCAACCCTCAACAATTTTAACGGGTCAAGTAAATTGAAAAGACAAATCAGCTTCCATTCGTTCTTTTTTTTTCTTTTATTAGTATTTCTTTTTAAAGTATATGTTTTAGCTTATTTGAGTTCTTGAGAATTGAGAAAAAAAAACCAAAATATAAATATTGCGCACAGACTTCAAAGGAACATACATATGAACCTTTGGTGCAACAAGGGGTTAGCTACAAAATTCATGAAAATGAGGTTATAAAGTCAAACAAATTAAAGAAGAACATTCCATGCTGTATATTGCAATTAAAGTTAACATTGCAGCAGAATTTAGTAGAAAAAAAATGCTTATCGGAAAATTTGTTAAATACAACATAGCAGGGGTCTTCACACGTGCTCTGGTTTTTGTGTTAAAGTGCTAAATTGCACATTAAGCACAGCTTGTCAAGCGTTTAATGTACAACGCGTAACTTTATACTTCAACACAAAAACAAGACTACTTGTTAAAATCTAAAATAAAATCTTCGTGTTCTCTAAGTAATGAAAATATTAGTTAACCCATTGTTGCACCAAAGGCTTCATTTGTAGCTACATATATTAAATTACATTGATAAAGTTAATGTTCTGTGAAAACGTGATATTCAATAGAAAACCGATGATATGTAAAAGAAGAAAAAGGATAGAAGCAATAAAATTTATAAAACAAGCAAAAGAAAGGGTGACAAAATAAGAACGTTGCTACTTAAGATCTAAATTGTTTTTATATCAAATGAAAAATAGCAGATGTTTTTCCATCAATACTTTATTGAGGCTTGACATATGTAGAGAATGCATATTCAATATGGCAACGTTCGTTTGGTGAATCCAGTCAGCATTTAACGCGGGGGGAAAACATCCCCTTCCAATAAAAATTTCAATCTTTTACGCGCACTTTTACTGTTAATGTGGCGTAGGCGAGACCAAAGATAATAAACATCCTTACTCGTTTTGTCTTGGTATTGAATTTTTGTTTGTTTTTAATCAATGCAAAAAATTGCCAAAAGAAAAATATAAAATTGTCCTTTATTTCGCTTTGAAAAATATGTTTTTTTTTTATTCATTGCTCTTTTTGGTAAAACATATCATTTGATGCCTCTTCCATATGGGTCATTCCATCTATAATGGGCCTATCATTACCCTCATGTTTTCTAATTAGGCTGAAACTTTTTTCAGTGATTGGTCTATCATGTAGAAGATATAAAAAAATTAGATAAAATTTTTTTGACCAATATTATTGCTTTAAAAAAAAGTTTCAAATTGTGTTAAAAAAACTCGTAAGTAAAACAAAATAAATTCATTGATGAATATAAAAACACCAACACAACCCAAATTAGCTTTTATATTATTTTTAGGTAGTTGTGTACTAGTAGATGGCAAAAAAACTGCAAATCTGAATAAATTAAGGTCTGAACGGTTTCTATGTGGTAAAAGATAAAAAAATTGATTTTTTCAAAAAACATCAATTTTCCAAATACTCCATCACCGATTTCAGCTTTTATAGGCTCAAAATTTTAAGACTATACAGGAGTATCATCGCTGAAAATTTTATCCATGTTTTTTCACCCTATTTGATTTTAAAAGCATTTAAAGTTAAGATTTATGATTTGCAATGTAAATTGAAACATTGAGAATGAAAGCGAGAGAATAAAATTTGAATTGATTTCAGCCTTTTTAGGTTCAAACTTTTCAGAACATTCAGGGGTATCATCTCTGAAAATTTCATTTATTTTTGTTCACCTTATTTCATTTTACAAGCATCTAAAGTGAGTGTATACAGTGGAATATTTATGAAAAAAATATAATGGAATATTCAAATTTTCTCGCTCTCATTCTCAACGTTTCAATTTACATTGCAAATCCTAAATCTTAACTTAAGATACCTGTAAAATGAGATAAGGTGAACGAAAATGAATGAAATTTTCAGAGATGGTACTCCTGAATGTTTTGAAAATTTTGAGCCTAAAAAGGCTGAAATCAATTCAAATTTTAGTCTCTCGGACTCATTCTCAATGTTTCAGTTTACATTGCAAATCATAAATCTTAGTTTTAAATGATTGTAAAATCAAATAGGGTGAAAAAACATGGATAAAATTTTCAGGGATGGTACTCCTATATGTTTTGAAAATTTTGAGCCTAAAAAAGTTGAAATCGATTTTTGAGTATTTGGGAAATTGATGTTTCTTGGAAGTTAAATTTTTTTATCATTTACCACATAGAAACCGTTCAGGCCTTCATTTATTCAGATTTGCAGTTTTTTTGTCATCTACTAGTACACAACTACCTAAAAATAATATAAAAGCTAATTTGGGTTGTGTTGGTGTTTTTATATTCATCAATGAATTTTTTTTGTTTTACTTACGAGTTTTTTTAACACAATTTGAAACTTTTTTTTAAAGCAATAATATTGGTCAAAAAAATTTTATCTAATTTTTTTATATCTACTACATGATAGACCAATCACTGAAAAAAGTTTCAGCCTAATTAGAAAACATGAGGGTAATGATAGGCTCATTATAGATGGAATGACCCATATACATAAATACATACGTACGTAGACTTTAATAGTTTTTGTTAACGTTACCTTAATTTATGTAAAAATTTTAAACTTCAAATACTAACTGGCTAGGAAGTGAGGTAATAATAAAACTAGTAAAGGTGTTGTCTTCGGCCAGGCCGAAACTCACATACCCTACACTGCATTGAAAGTACTTTTTAAATAAACGTTAAAAAATTTTTGAAGAGGTTGAATAAGTCGAAAATAATGTAAAAAGGTTCAAAAATGTTGAAAAGTATAGGAAAAAACTGAAAATGTTGAAAAAATATGAAAACCTTTGAAGAAAGTTGAAAGAAATTGAATAAGTCGAAATATATGAAAAATGTTGGAAAATTGATGAAAAAGTCAAAAGAAAAAAGAAAATGTCGAATGAAATTGAATGGGAAAAGGTAAAAGGTTGAAAATGTCAAAAGAATATGGGAAATGTTGATCAAAATAGAATAGAAATGAAAAACACGAAATATGTCACGGTTTCTCCAATTCCGCCCACTTTTGTTTCAATAAATGACATTCGTGATTGACATGCACAAACCAAATTTTAGCACAATAACTTGTATACTTTGCGATATGTGCCGTAATTATTCCTAAAACTTAGGGCGGTGACACACCCACTGATGCAATCCAGTCCGATTTTGATCCATAAAAGCTTTCCATAAACAAACCTTTTACACCAAATTTCAGTATGATTGCTCATATATTTCAGTAGTTATGACACTTAAGATATTTTAATTGTATGGGAGTTGCCACGCCCACAGTTGCTATTTTGCCCGCATTTGATTCATATATACCTAATAGCCAGTAAACCACTTACATCAAATTTCAGATCAATTGCTTCAATAGTTCGCTTAAAATAGCACTAACAACTTTATGTTAATGAGGAAGGTGCCACGACCACTGATGCAATCTTGTCAAGTTTCATTTAATTCCAAAGCTTATAGTAACCGACACCTCTACACAAAATTTTATGAAGATTACTCTTCTCATAGCACACAATCTATAGCATTATACGTATTTTGCTTATATGTGAGGTGCCACGCCCACCGGCACTGTTGTGCTAAAATTTTGCGAGAAGACACCTTTTAGCAAGTATATCTGCCATACTAAATTTCATAACGATTAAGTTGCTAGTTCTCTTATTATAACGTTTATAAATATTGTGCGCTGTGCCACGCCCTTCAACGAGTTTTTTCAGTACACTGACTAAGTTTGCATTGATGCCTGTCTTCAGTGGTAACATTCCTAAAATTTGTTACGAGCTATGTCGCTATAAAAGATAAAATTTAGGGCTATGCCACGCCCCTTTGAAAGTCTTTGCAAATTTGAAATCTAACGCAATCTTAATTTTGTTAACATGTTCACCAAATCACCAAATTTCATCAAAAATGCAACATCTTTTTAAAAATGTGCAGGGGTATATTTACATAGAGTTTGGGCGGTAGGCGTGGTCGTGACCCGATTTCGCCAATTTTGCTAGCAGCTTGTAAGAATGTGTGACCGGTGTGCCAAATTTCATTGAATTAGCTTGCTTAGTTTTTCCGTAAACGTGATTTCAACCGACAGACAGACAGACGAGGTGGTGATGCTGATCAAGAAAATATGTCCTTTTTTATACCTGCCAAGTCCCTTTCTATGTGTTCCAAACGGAACACACCCTCTGTGTAGGGTATAAAAAACCAGTTCTGCCACCTACTCTAAACGCATCAAAAATTGGACGACCGCAACAACCATTTTGCAAGAAGTCTGAACTGCAGCAGATCTATTTAAACAAAAAGATAATGAAACCGTTATTATATGAAGTTCATGCAGCAACCATCGCAGCTCGTAAACGCGGGCAACTGCACTTAGCTGTGGTCTTAAAAGAGACAGACTATAGTCTCCAACGAGGGCTGCAAAGATCAAAAATCATTAAAAATAAACCAACCTTGTTAAGATTCCCTGTCGACGAAGCATTGGTGTTTCTTTTGGAAAACAACTTTACTAAAGACAATATTCGCTATGAAAACAAACTAAGAAATTACGATATATTCACATATGGAGCATTGCATACAAAATCTAACACTTCGGTCACTCCCTACGATTTTTTTCAAAATTTTATATGATTTTGAGACTGGTAGGAGACGCATTCATGAATTTTTTCAAATTTTTTGACCATCCATTTAAGAGATACGAAAATTTTTTTCCAAAGCTCATAACTTTGCGAAAAATGCACCCAACCCGATTGGTGCAAGTTCATGATTTTAAATACTCTTTACGGAAAAAAATACGACTTTATGATAAAATTTTGCCTTCATCGTTTATTTTTAGTTTAATTCAAAATAGTTTGGTTTCCGAAATGTATGTCCACTTCAATTTTTTTGAATAAGTTCTCAAAAAAGTTTATGAGAGGGGTCCGATCACGGGCAAACGTTTCATTTTATTTTTTCTCAATTCAAAAATAAAAAAAATGTTTCAAATGTCGTGTGCCAGCGTAATTTGACCAACATGCACTCTTAGATTTATCTATTTAGTAATTCTTAAAACTTTTTAAAATACCTTTGTCCGCGATCAAACGGTCTCAAAAGTTCTTATATTTATCAAAGTTTTTTTGAGAATTTTGTCAAAAAAAAATCGAAGGGAAGGAAGGCTTACATTTCGGAAATCAAGTTTTTTTTTGAAAAAAATGCATATCTTTAAAATGAATTTTAAAAAAATTTCAAAAAATTTCAAAAAATTCATGAGTTTTCTATCAGTCCAAAAATATATAACATTTGGGAAACGAGGGTTCTGATGTCAGATTTTCAAAATCCAAGACATTAAACTCAATAACCCATTCCACTATATTGGGTCTGTCATCTTGGTTTTTGAAAATCTAAGCTCAGATTCATATTCATCAACCCTAAAATCTCCGTTTACTAAATTTTGTGCAAGTCCGTGATTTTTAAACAGTATGTCCGCCATCATGAATTTCAAAACTTTGGATATATAACCTCATATTCGTAATCGGCGACCATAAAAACCCACACATACCAAATTTGGTACAAATCGTTTGAGTTTTAAAATATACGTCCGCCATCTTAAATCCGTCATCTTGAGTTTAACAATATTGACCACGGAGTCGTGATCAGTGACCTCCAAGACCAAATTTGATACAAATCGTTTGAATTTCAAAAATACGTTCACCATCTTGATTTTGGCAATATTGACCACGGAGTCATGATCAGTGACCTCCAAGACCCCCGTACACCAAATTTTGTGAAAACCAAATGACTTTCAAAAATTCTCCCACCATTTGGAGTTTTGATCGCACCATGTTGGATCCGTCATGTTGGATTTTGTCAACCTACCACGCCATATTTTTAGAGGCGTCTCAATTGAGACATAATATGACCCGAGCGGTTGCGAATACGATTAATCTCTCTCTTTTACGGTCGATTTTCTTCTGGTATGTCTCAATTAAAAGCATGAAGTAAAATTGATTTTTTTTATTTAATTTATATTTTTTCGTGACCACAGAATCAACTGTAAATTTAATTTTTTTTAAAAAAGCTGGCCTGTTCCCATCGATATCTTTTGAAGCGCTTACCCAATAAAAAACCCAATCAGATACGCTTGCTTGTCATTTTATTGTCTTTAATTAAGATATTTCTAGCTCAAGGTTTGAACTTAAAAGTGAAAACAGGTGGATAAAACAAACATAACTCAAAAACTGTGCCATAAAAATCAATTCAATATATCAATTTACCCATATTCACTCTAAATGCTCGATCCCGCAAGACCCCGCTAACTTAACACCGGGGTGGTTTTTTATTTAGGGGAAGTTTTCGAAGGGTGGGAAATCAAAGCACGCATCGGCTTCCCCGTTTCCGAAGGAGTGATTATCCTACTACATCTTTTGACTCTTATATTCCTATAGTTAAAGTTATTAAAGCTCTAGTTGGAGCATCGTAATAAAACTTTTATGGGTTCAACCTTTTCAACAAACATAAAAGCTTCTTCAATAGCATATTGACATTTCCTCGCTTCCTGAATTAAAAGTGCTTCTATAAAAAGAATAGTTACAACGGAGCCAAGGACATGCCAAGTTACGTGCTGGAAGCAGTTCATCTATGCCAATATTAATAAATGTAAGAGTCAATAATTGAAAAAAATTCCAATACACTTTAGGAATCGAATCGATACAGAATTGAGAATTCCAGATGCCATCTTTTTGATGTCCACACATATGTGTGTATAAAAATATATATTTTGGAATACACCAAATGAAAGAAAATCTTTTTGCTTAAAAATAAATTTTTCTCAGCGTAATAAGCTTCTTATGCTCTCACGTTTTCGACGTTCGAATACCAAATAATTTAGAAACCAAAAATTTCGCATTCTATCAGTGGCCGTTGGGAAACGCGTGCGAGTACACATTTCTGTGCTGGTTTTGAACGGAAAAAAACAAAAATTTTCATCAAAAAGTTTACGAATTAAAAGAGAACAACATAAGCCAAACCACAATTTTACATCCCGAAATCGTGCGTAAAAGAAAATCTAAAATTAATTTTTGAAAACTAAAACATAAAACTTTCAACGTGATAATACAAACTTTTTATAGCTACTAACGATAGATACATAGATTAGCGCGTTATTAAAATTGTTTCATCTTTTTTTAACCTTATGCATAGATTGCACAATAAGTTACACGCCCGAAAGCAAAGTTTTTTGTTACGCCTAAAGGAATTCACAACTCGAGAGTTTTATGGAAAGTGCAAAATATTTTTTGGAGTCTACATAAGAAATATCCCTCAACTATTATGTCGACAGCCTCTGATGATCTCGTCACAATATGTGCTGTCTGCCAAGTGCCTGCGGAACATTCATGCTCCGCTTGCAAGTTAGTCAATTATTGTGGTGTTGATCATCAGCGTCAGCACTGGAAGCAGCACAGAACCGAATGCAGCCCTTTTCGCATTGCAAATGACGCTATATTGGGGCGCTATCTGTTGGCAACGCGTGCCATTAAAACGGGCAGCGTCATCTTTGGTGAAGCACCTCTGATCGTTGGGCCTAAATGGTATCTGACAGAACGTGAGGAACAGGTGCCAGTAATGCCGTGCGTCGGCTGTTTTACGCCATGTCGCATGGGTGCAAATGAGTGTCCGAGGTGGTAAATGCAACTTTTTCATATGAGCGTCATTTTTTCATCCAATTGCCATTTTCATTTTAGATGTCGCTGGCCAAGTTGTTCGCCCACTTGCGCTGGTTTGGAAAATCCAAATTTGCATGGTTTTGAATGTTCAATTTTGACGTTAGGTCCAGGTCCAACATCCAACTCAGATGTGCATGCTCTTATAGACTACTACCGTTCAGACGCTTTGGTGGTATTGAAGTGTTTACTTTTACAGCGTCTAAATCCGAAGAAGTGGACGGAACTTATGGATATGCAGAGTCACGAAGAGGAACGTCTAGGCTCTGAGTTGCACAAGTAAGTTCCACTATACTGGGTATGTCCAGCAAGTATGCGACTCACTGTTGCACTAAGAGTCCACATACATAAATTTAAGTTAGCATCGACAATGTTTTAACTTTTTTCAGCAGCTTTTTACTAAATAGTGTCCCAATAAGAGCACTGGATGTGAATTTCGTGCCATTTTTTTTTCCTAAAAGGTTGACCGGCTTAAAATTTTCAAGCATGGCATATGTATGCCAATGTTGCGCTTAGTAAATGGCGAACATTACCATGATCAACTCACTATAAAAAATTCAAAAAGTTTTAGTGAAACAGCACAAATTTCGTAGAATGCTCTAAATGAGCTACTGTTTCGAAAAGTAATGAACAAGTTTAAGGAAACTGGTTCGAATGGATTCTCGTAGTGTAAAAGTGCCACTGAAAACCTAGAACATTATCGTTGTCTAGAACTTTCCGTATCAAGAAACACCAAAGCATCTCTGCAAAAACTTTTTTTTCAGTGCGATTTTTACGGAAAATTGAAAAAAAATATATGTGATGAATTTTGACCAAAAGTGTAAGCACTAGAAGTTTTCAGAAAACTTTAAAAGTCAAAAAATATTCCAAATTATCTAAGCCAGTGGGTCGCAAAGTTTTTCTCGGAGGATCGCGGTGGCAAGCCAGTATAAATCAAATAGCAGGGGTTTCATGACCAACACTATAATAAAAAAAACACAATTTCAAAGGTGTGCTAGATATTAAGTAGCGCATGTTACTAATAATTTCAAATCATCCATTGTCATTTCTAGATATTCTTCTTTCTCTTCATCCATAATATGTCAATATATTGTGAAATAAATTCCATTTCCATAATGCAGACAGCATCAAATTCTATGAGATTTTCTTTTATCTTTGTGTTGAGATCAGCTAGTTCCACGGACATATCCCAAATAGGATTAAGTTGCCATCTATACCCATGGTCAGCATCAGAGGTCAGTTTTGGAAAGTAACTTGATAATTTCTCTTACAAATTATGAAAGCCCAGCATCATGCAAAAAAAAAGATTTATACGTCATTTTTTCCAAAGACGTTGGCCACAAACGAATTTTTCCAAGAAATCCTTTGATTTTATCTCTAGCCGTTAAAATATTTTCTTGTCTTCCTGCTCATATTTAAAATATGTACATATATGGTTAAAAATATCAGCGAGAAATGCATATTTTAATAGCCTAGCAAGATCACAAAAATAATTCGTATATTCAGATTTTGCATCTTGTAAGAACATCCAATAATTTAGCTTTTACACCCACAACTCGTCTAACTATATTTCCATTGGATAGCCATCTGACCTCTACGTGATAAAGAAGATTTTGATGAAGCGAATCCATGTCTCCACAAATGACTCTAAACAGTCGAGTATTCAAAGCTTTACCTTTAATAAAGTTTACAACTTTGATCAACTTCTATCATTTACATGAGAAGGTAAAGCCTTGGCTGACAGAGCTTGTCGATGAAGAAAGCAGTGTGTCCATGAAGCATTTGTCATTACCACCAGTTTTTATTACCAGTCATAGCCTTAGCGCCACTTTTAGTGCCACTAATTGCGCGAAATCTGAAACATCAGTAGATTCATCTTAATGTAGAACAAATGTGGACTTTTATTTGATTTTTCGACTAACTATTCTCGAACGTCACCGGTCATATGGATAGTGGTATGCTTAAACTTGTTTGCCTCCTGCTCCCCTAACGTATTTTCAACTATGTCAAGAGCTGCTGGCGAAATAAGATTCTGTGTAACTGAATGCTCCATGCATGCTTTAAATTTCAAAGTCTGCTATTCTAAAAAAGATTGAGAATATTTTAAACAATACTATATACCTCTGATATATAATTTATTTTATTTAACTTACAGTGATGCTGAAAAGCGCATTGTTTCCTATCTGCAAAAGAATTTCTTGCAACGTTTGCGCGCGGTTGAGCAGAAAACAAAAGAAAAATATTTAAGGGATTATGACGCAGCAGTATTGCATCGCATTTGCGGTATCATCGAAACAAATTACATGTGCATCAGTTTACCCACAGGAATGGAGCTAAGTGGTGTTTTCTATACAGCGTGTATGATGGAACATGCATGCAAGCCGAATTGTTATTTCCAATTTGATCATCAAAATGGTTTTAGAATTTCCGTCATGGCAGGGCGTGATATCAACAAAGGAGAGCATTTAAAGATCATGTATTCGAATATGTTATGGGGCACCCAAATGCGTCACGAGCATTTAGCCATTACGAAACATTTTCTCTGCAAATGTGATCGTTGTTGTGATCCAACTGAGTATGGTACGTACTTCAGTGCTATGCTCTGCGTTGGTGATGTGGGCGTGTCATGTGGCGGCTTGCAGTTACCGAAGGATCCACTTTCAGCTACTACTGATTGGACGTGCGACAAGTGTCCCATGGTGATAAGTGGTGAGGAGGTAAGATTAATGTTTTAAAACTTTTCAATTTCGATTAACGTAAGTTTAGAGTTATTTTCTATTACTGCTTCCCACACAAATGAAATCTATTGATTGACCTGTTATTGGTCAACAAAGGGATGCACTTTTTGTATAAATAAATATAGAACAAACAACTCCAAGTCCCTATATTATATGTAGATATTTTAGATCAAGGACTCAATCCTTCTGCTAAAGTACATTCTAAAGTAAATTGTTGTAAAGTTGGTTCAGGAATTTGATGTCCTAGTAGTTTCAGTGGTCAAAATGCAGCAATGAATAAAGCGATAACACCTCAAAGTTAAAGAAAAGCTTTAAAACACTTTACTATGGACTGTTCATAATTGGAAAAAGAATAAATTTCTCCGAACCACACAATCTTTAATGAAATGTTAAGCGTGGGCTGAAGTATGGGAGGGTTTTCCATTGCAATTCGTCTATTACTGATTTAAAATCGCTTAACGAACTTCAGAGTGTAAATTCTGACTCAATACTGCAGATGCGCTGAAATTGTTAATGTTTTGTGTAATGAAGTCATTTCAGTGCACAGTTTGGGTTTTAATATCGCTATATATTTAGAAAGAAAAAATACATCATTGGTATTGAAAGTCTGAAGTAATAAGTTATTTTAATTCTTTCCATTCTAGGTACGCTATTTGCTTACACAAATGACTGAAGAAGTAGATGAGCTACTTGCGCGAAAGCCTACTATACGTCAGGTAGAAGCATTAATAGAGAAATTATCGCAATTTCTGCATCCAAATCATTATCATATGTTCAGTTTAAAACATTCACTTATTCAATTGTACGGCACCGAAACGGGATACGCAATGCAAAATCTAAGTGCAGCACAACTAGAGCAGAAACTTCGTCTTTGCCAAGAGCTTTATGAAGTATGCCAAAAGCTTGACCCAGATACTATACGACTTTCAATTTATGTTGGCATAATATTATATGAAATGCATACCGTCCTAGTCGAAAAGGGCAAACGTTTGTTTTCAAAACAGGAAAACGAGGAAGAGAATGTCAAAAATGCTATTGATGCATTTAAGCAGGCAAGCGATCATTTATTAAAAGCTGCAAAAGTACTCGATAAGGAATCGGACAATGTTGTGGGTAATAAATTGCGAGATACGGTGCTTAAATCTATTAAGGAGTTGGAAGCTACGATTTTAAAAAGCAAATAATTTAAAAGAAATTAAATATTTATGTATCAATATCGGAAGCCTCACTTAATGGTTTCTTTACGAAATTTCTATTATAAATTCGCTGTTCAATATTTTACAATGATTTTTGCTTTATTATTATTTTATTTAAATGGCTGCAGCGGCTAGTTTTCAGTAATGAAGTATGGTCCAGACTTTACTTCGCTTATACTTGAGGTTTTAGTTTTAAATAGCGCATAGTGTCAAACGCTTTCTTTTAGTTTCTGAGATCCACACCTTCTTACTAAATAAAACAAACACTACACAATATCTTAGTTTACACTCTGGCAATTTTTTATTTATTAAGCACATTAGAATTCTTCGTATAATTTTATACATGCGTCACATTCTTATAATACACTTTTTTATATATTGCATACCCATAAGAATTTCAATTAAACATATCAACTGGATCTTGTGGAGCATCCAAATCTCTGTATTGTATTATTTGACGAAATTCACCGCCGGCTCTGCAAACATAGAAGCACAAAAAACAAAGTAGCATCATTGTTGAGGTGTTCATTGTAGTATTTTTGTTTTGTTTATGATTAATTTAGAATAATTTTTTTCTTTCTTATGTTAGTTCAAAACACGACATTTAATAAAAAATGGAAAAACTTCTCACATGTAAAATATATAAAAGAATGGTAAATGAATATCGTGAACGATATAAGCGCATTATAAAATAAAAGTTTTAGGACCTTTATTAAATTTCTATAGCGTGAAACTGAACTACTGAATACATTAAAAATTTCAGATAGGGTTTATGGGCTTTTTTTTGTACAGAATGTTTATTTATGTTTTTCATGTATTCATTTGTATTTAATGCTGTACAAAATATTTATAAGGAGGGGCAATGAATAAGTTCTAAAAAACTTGGTTACTAATTAAAAAAAAGAAGTATTCAAAAGTTTGATATTTAAGTTTAGTCGAACATATCGAAATTCGCTGGAGCATCCAAATCATGGTAACCGATAATGTGACGCTGGTGTTCCATATGTAGTTCTCTGCAAAATTTTACAGATTTGGCAGTTTTCAATACAATACAATTATGAAGAAAAATATTTAAATAAATATTCAGAATTAAAAAACTACACAAAAAATTTATTCAAAATCCTTTTAGCGACTTAAAGCAAGTTTACTGACAATTTACAAACCGCTTACCTGCGACCGCCAAATCCACGTCCTCCACGTCCCGGAATCATCAGTGGTGGAGCATAAGCCGCATATGGAGGATACACTGGTGGAAAAGCAGGTGGTCGATAACTTTAAAATAAAATAATAAGCAAATTTAGCAGAGGTATTAACAAATTTTTGCAATTTTAATATTACCCTCCGCCTCCGCCACCAGATTCCGAATTTGTGCGCTTCGTATTACCAGGATTTTCTGGTAACTGCGGTCTCTTCGGATCTCGTAAATAGTTATTAAAGAATTCAACCTCTTTGCGTACTTCATCCACCTTCTCGATATGTTTATTAAATATGTGCTTGCGTATGAATTCGGGTCCTTTGAACTTTTTACCAGAGAGTGGACATAACCATTTGTCTTTCGCCAACTCTTGTGCATTTGCCTGTATGAATTTCTCTACTTCAGCTTCAGCATTTTTACAGCCAAGATTTTTCAATTCTTCATCATCAATTGGTGTTATTTTGGCAAGGAACTGCTGCATTTTTCCTTCGAAATTTTTTATATAATCCTGCATGTCATTCTGTGATACTTTTTGTGGTGCTGGTCCACGTGCATGAATGATGCCACAACGATTTGGCATTTCATCCTCATAAGGGTATTCGCAGTGATTATAGAAATCAACAGAGTGCACGATACGCAAATATAAAATAAGACTGTCCAGCACAGATATAAGTTGCGGTTCACGTTCAATAACTTCCCCATCGGCATCTTTGTTTTCGCCACTAAGGCCTAAGAGTTCTTCTTCTTCGGCGGATGCTTCCTCAATAAGATAATCGGTAATATTTTGAAGCACCGGATTGTTTGACTTAAAGCCATAACTACTACTGGAAGAAATTTGTTCTTTATTGCCATTGGACATTTCAGCATCTCCTCTCGTGGAATCTTTATCCTAGAAATATAATAATTGGTGCTATAATGCTTAGATATCAACGCTTTAAATTAAACATTTAAATGTTATGAACCAAATGCATTTTGGCACTACGAGTATTCCAAGGATTTATTTATCTTTGAAATCGATTTTCGAATAAATATAGGTTGAAGAGACAGTTGTTATTTTAAAATCAAGCCGATTATGGATATATAGTTTTGTTTAATCAATGAAAAGTAAAGTTCGATCAATGGAGATTTCGAATCCCGTCAAGAATGAATCGATGTTGATGGGACGTTTTCTAAAATGTTTTTGTAACTTTTTACATCGGCTTCTAGTCAGTAATTCGGTGCTGATCGAACCACATATGTCTTTCAGAGTTCTGAACACAATAAATACAGTTACTGAATAATAATTGAGAAAATAAAATTTGAAATTCCAACAATATTCGATATTTTTAACCAATCAAAGGAATATGTGTAAGGTGGGGCCACGTCAATTAACTTTGTGTAAGTTCGAATATGCATTTTTGTACGTATTTTCAAAATTTTGGAGTTGATGCCTTTATTCACATGGTAATTTGTTGAAAAATTGCTACTTTAAACCTCAATGTGTCGAAATCCAGTAAGCCGATATTGGACCGTGTTTTCTTCAAGTAACTTTGAACGCAAATTCTAAGAGTTCGATGAAGATAAACGAAAAAAAATGCCACATTATTTCTTGTGCAAAATATTATTGGGAATATTTTCATTTTGAAATATTTTTTCATTTGAGCAGTGTTGTGTGGATGATTAATAAAACTAAAAAAGTTTGGACCCTTTCAGGCTTGTGCTACTTAAGCCCTGCTAAAAAGTCTAATATCATGTAATGAAATTAAAGATTTCATATGGCAAATTATTTTAAATTTAATAAAAATATGATCTTACCCACAATTTGAACTTTTCATCCATATTCATTGCAATTTTGGCACATAATTTGATGTCAGCACGAACGATATTCTTATGTGCAGTCATACCATTGACAGGACGCACACGTCGACTTAAGTCCCTATTGACAATTGCACCCATTTCACAATCTCGTAAACGAGTATTATTCAAGTTCCAGCAGTACTCTTTAATGTTGACATCGCGTTTGAATGTCACCCAACCTCGACGATACCAACGCCTTTCAACCAATGGATCCGCAATGGCAACACGTAGAAAACCATCGAACCTTTGGCAAATGGCTTCAATTTCTGCTTTTGTTATTGACGGTGCTAAATTACGCAAGAATATGGAAGATGTGCGATGAAGTGCTCTTGGTACTGGCACATCTTTTTCTTTATCCAAATCAATAGTTACAGGTTGTTCATCGGCCTGAGTAGCTTCAGCTGTTTCCTTAGCAATGTCGTCTGTTTTCTCTTCAGTTTTATCTTCATTGTCCGACGCATCAATTTTCTCAGTATCAGCATCATCTTTTTCACTTTCTTTTTTATCTGCAACTAGCTCATCTTCTACAATTTCTTTGTCTTTTTTAAGTTCTTCGGCATCTTTATCGGTGTCTTCTTCTTTAATTGTGTTTTCTTCTTTTTTATTTTCAATGCCATTTACTTCCACTTGTTCTTCTTTCTCCTCATCTTTATCTTTTGCTTTTTCTTCAATGTCTTTATCATCGATTTTTTCTTCTTCTTTTTTTTCTTCTGGTTCCTTTTCGCTCTTTATACTTTCTAAATCATACTTATCTTTGACTTTTTCATCATCCTCTTCTTCACTACTAGAACTTGAGCTAGTAGAATCAGAATCTGACGAAGACGATGATGAAGAATCTGAATTTGAGCGTTTACGTTTAAGTAGTTTTTTATCTTTTTTCTTTTCATCATCATTAAACTTTTCTTCGATTTTATTTTCTACAACAGTTGCTCCAGCATCGTCATCTTCATCCCAATTTTCCTCTCCATCGGAAGTAGCAGCCACAGTTCTTCTTAAGGGTCGTGGTGATACAACTTTTGGTTCATCTTCGACAACTTCTTTCTTTTTACCCACTGCTGTTATGATAACATCATCGTCATGATCGTTTTTCTTTTCTATAACACGATCTGGATATATGATATCTTTTGGTTTTTCATCAAGTATTTTAAGGTCTTCATCTGTTCCACCCTCTAACTTAATTACCACTGTATCCAAAAGACGTAATAGCGGATCTTGTTGAGAGGTGTCAATGGTAACACTTTTAATGGAACCATTTTCGAGCAATCCATTAAAGACGTTAACACGATTCTGTGAAAACGATATTAAAAAAATATAATTAATTTATGTAGGGTAATTTTACAAACAAATAATAAACGAAGTGGTCTTTAGGATATTTGAATTTTATTTTTAGGATCTTGTTGAGCTAATAAGCACAAGAATACTCTTCATGTCAATTTATACTTTTTTTGCGTTTGCAAAGTAGTAAACATGAAAGCATTAGTTAGAGGAAGAAGTTCAACTGAAGCAGTAGAAGTAAAATAGCCAACACGTTAGCGTTAAAAAATTAATTCTAAAAACTGGTCTACAGATGCATATTTTACACTGCTTTAAGCCCTTTGAAATGCTCATACATAATTTGCTCGAGATTTTGGTGTCAGATCGAGTTCAAAAGAACACTGCGCGCTGGCAAGCGTAAGTAAAGAGTGATTTTAGGAATCCGTGTATAGTTTTAATTGTTATTATTAAGGGCAACAGCTTATAAAGCGCCAGGGTCTTAATTTTTTTCTACATTTATTGTGTCTTTTCCAATTTAAGTAACGGCTAGGAGTTCGTTGCCTATTGTGAGCAGCGATTGTAAATTAAACGTTTTCACGGCAAATATTAATCACGGTGCATTGCCAGGCACTTGCGAGAGCGACATAATAGGGGGGCACGCTATACATCGGACTGCTGGTCTCAACTTGAATGATCACTGTATTTATCACTATAATATTCAGCCCTTGAACATTTTATTTAAGAACTCGCTAAAAAGGCAAATCTCGCAGGGGAAGATTTAATTAAGTTAGTAGATCATGCAGGCTTAACGTACCAGAGAGCCGAAGCTACGATATGATTGATTTTTGTGCATAATAGAGACATGTTATAACGGAAAACATGTCGATAGCGTCAAGTAAGGTGTGACTGCCGCTTAAGCGTTTATTTTAATAAGAATGGGTCTAAGGTTTCGAGATAAACTTTCCTGTAATATCTCAACTTCTGTCATTTCCAACAAACACTATACTCGACTACTTCTAGCTTTTAATTTGGATGTGTAAGTTTTTTATAGTTGTGATATCATTTTTTTAATAAATTCTTCCATTTTATAGCATCGAAAATTAAATTTTTGTTTATCTAGAAAATACTTGAAAACTAACCTTCAAAAATCCAAGTTGTTCTTCTTTGCGTTTAACACTCTCAACTGGATGATATTTATTTTTGAACCTTAAAAAAAAATGAAAAAATCCATAAAAAATAAATAATTTAGAAGTAAGAGGATAAAAATAGTAATTTTTCAATTCAAAAACTTTAAGCTAAACACAAAAACAAACTTAACGTTCATATCACTTCGATTTCTTGCTTCCTCGCCAGTGCATTACATTATTAGGATCCTTCTTTATAAATATCAATATTATATAAATTTAAAAACTATTAAATATTTATAGTTTAAGCAAATATCTTGTAATGTTTGTGTGTAAAATTATTAAGTTAAGCTATATACCCAAGTCTTACCTCTGTTCACATAAATTTTTTTTATTATTATTATTTAAAATGATTCGAGAGTAATATCGTAAAAGCGAATAAATTAAAACGCGGTCATTTAAATACACACATTGGCATTGCTCGCCAAGTGCAAAATTTATGCAAAAATAATTAATTTCTCTATGAGGAGGAGAAGGTAGTAGAGTATGCATGTGTGGTAGAGGTTTGCATACTTATATAAGGCTTATTGCATAGTTTAACAGCAAATCTTATGTACGCCATACGCAAATAGCTGCAGAAAAAAACTGTATTATACAAAGGTATTTAAATTTTAAAATAATGTTAAAAAATTGAAATGGTTTGTTTTTTTTTTTAATTTAGTTGTACTAAACAAATAAAAATCATACTATAGTTTCATGATAAATAAATAATAAACAAATAATTTGGTAATTGTGCAAGAAAAGAAGAAAATCCAAAGAAATTTAACAATGAAATATTATAAATTAATATTCGGCAAACTGCATATTTTATTAACGGTACGCGGATTCGTTAGCAAGTTAAATACTCGTAAATTGCTAGTTTTTGAAAGAGATTTAAGATTGTTAAATTTCTTTTGTTGGCATAAGTAGGCTTACCATTCCTCATCTTTGTGCGCTACAAAGAATTCGTTCAGCTGTTGGCGTCTGAAATCCAATTTATATTCGCTATATTTGCGTAATACTTCAGAATCAGATATGCCATCGTCTTGTGTGTCCAAAAACTGTTTAAGCGTCAACATTGCTGGTTGAGTTTGCACATCGCTGTTGACAGTTTGTTCACGTGGATGTGCTTGAGGCGGACCATGACCATAGCCGCCATGCAAACCATGTGCTGCATAGTGTTCATTCCAGGCATGCATTAAGTAGGGATCATAAGCTAAATTAAAATTGAAATTTATGAACTTACTCAAATAGCGAAACATAATATTTGGCGAAAAAAAAAACTTTAGTATTTGTACCGCAAATTAAAGCGATTTCCAAAAAACACCAAAGAATATAAATTTAGGTGACGTTGCAATCTCAAAGAATATATTCTTTCCACGGAAACATTAGACCTTACTCGAAGTTTCATTCAATATAATTGATTTGACAGAGTGTAAGCACGGTCTTTCCGGCAAATACATTTTTCAGATTGCAAAGTCTCGTAATCCTTTAATCTTTGATACTCGAAATACATTAAAATGAGTTTAAATAACTTTTCTCCAATGAGGAAGGAACCTCGCAATGGATGAAAATTGGTGAAAACTACAGTGAATTCCCAAATATAAATGACATGGAAATCGTTTCCTAGGTCAAAACTTTATGTAGTGATTAAAACTAATAAGTTCTTCTAAAATTTTTCTAAACAAAAGTTAATGATATAAAAAAATTTTACGAAGCTTCAATTTACAGTATCTTAAAAATTAATAAGGACATGTTAACTAGAGCTGTAAAGATATTCCGTATCCAATACATTTCTTGAAATGGAAATGGTTTCATCCATTCCCATTTTAAGGAGAATTGGCATTACAATATCAAAAATGGTCATTTTAGAGCCATACTCTATAATAGAAAAGCAATGTGATTTGAATGAAAAATGTGTTTCGAAGGTAAATGCTTTTCTGTAACTCGTTCCAACGACACGTGTCCTCCTTAAATTTTCATTGGAAGTGTGCACCACTGCCTACAAATGACAATTTAAAAAAAAATTGCAAAAAGGAAAAAGTGAAATATGAGTATTACGAGCAAGACCTCGATTTGGGGGACCATCTTAAAAGTTGTCATGTTCCACTAAGGTTTTTTTCACTTAATCTGGTAGCCAAATAAAGGCCTTATGATCCAGAAGTTTACAATTTTTTTTTTTTGGGTATAGTAGATAACAAAAAAAAAAGTGATATCCATAACATTAAACTTAGATTTGTGGGCTTTTAGAACTAAAATTTTAAAAACGGGCTAAATACGGCCATTTTCAGGCCGCTTATACCGTTTTCAATCATATATTAAAATAATCGACCTAACAGTCTCCCCGCAAATCCAGTTACACTGCATTTCTACTGCAAAAAATACTTATACTTACCGCCATAACGTGGAGCACTGCGTATGTCATCTCCCCAATCTGGACGCATACGTTTGGCAGGTGGCATTTCTCGTCCCGGCGAACCATAACGATCACGCTGTCCACGGTATTCACGATAATCAGGACGGGCACGACCACCGCCACCACCTCTAAATGGGTTTCTACTGAAATGTAATTATCAAATTTCCTATCTACAGAATTCTTTTATTTTTTGAAAATATCTTACCTTTCCGCCCAATCATCACGTCCACCGCCTCCGCCACCACCACCACGACGATCATCACGTCGGTCAGAACGATAACTATCACCAGAACTACGTTCTCCACGGAATTTATCGCGGCGTTTACGATCGTACTCATCATCAGAATCAGCCATACTAGACAAAAACAAAACAGACAAAAACTATTACATATGCAAAAATGTGGCAGCTGGGAAAGTGAAAGTTACATGAAGCGCTAGCAACATAACCTCACTAGTGCGAAAATATTTTATTTTAAACATGTCTGTCCTGTAGCATTTGTGCTATATTTAAATTACCTAGGTAGCAAGTTTTCTAAGTAAATTTTATTTTTAAATGTTGATAATTAAAAACATATGCACATATATGAGCAATAGCTTTTCGCTATTCGGACACAAGCAGGGCTAGGCAAAATTTTCAACTTAACACCTCTTTTAGAAATTTCAGGAAATTCACACAATACAAATATTTGTTTGCATTTATCACAAAAACTTTTGTTATTTTACAGTATGAATGAATTACCTTAAGCTATTAAATTATAATTGATGCAAAAGCAGAAAAAATGTTTATGCGCCTGCTTTCTGTAATTGACAATTCGCGCTGGCAAACGCAATTTTTCTATGCCCTAGTTGGTAGCAGCACGCGTTGCCAATCATTGGTTAAAGTAGTATAGACTGCACACAGATGGCGCAGTGTGTCTAGCAACCAATCATGTCAAAAGAGCAGTGGTTGCAAGAACACGCGGCGTGTTCAGTGATGACATTTGGCGACTTTTCGCGGATGAACAAACCGATTTAAATTTTACTCTCAATTTATCAAAACTAAGGCACAAAACAACAATATTTTCATGAATATAAGTAAAATAATGCAATCATTTATGACACTGTATATGCATGTGTAGTAGAAACATTTTTTTAAATATATAAATCTAACAAGAAAGTTTTCATCGTAAAATTATGTTCAGAATACAATTTTATTGAACCCATGGGGTTGGGCATGTTGTGGGAACCTAACGATGTTTATATGCCAAAAAATGTTAAAAAAGTCTAGAAGTATTTTTCTTTCTTTCCCTGGAAATATGTAAACAAAATAATAGAAAATTGTATCGAAACTGTAAGGAAAAGTTGAACGATGCGTAACATATTTAAAACCAGTAAAGGTGTTATCTTCGGCCAGGTCGAAACTCACATACCCTACACTGCATTGAAAGTCCTTTTTAAATAAATGTCAAAAATATGTTGAAAAGGTTAAAGAGGTTGAAAAAGCCGAAAATTATGTTGAAAGTTTCAAAACGGTTAAAAATGTTGAACCAGTTGAAAAAGTTTAAGAAACATGGAAACCATTGATGAAAATTGAAAGAAATTGAAAAATTGATGATAAAGTCGAAAAAATAAAAAAAAATGTCGAATAAAGTTGAAAGCCTTAAAAAAGGCGAAAAAACACATATGGGATATAATATATTGGAATAAGTTAAAATGTTGAAAAAGTCAAAAGAATATGGAAAATGTTGAAAATAATAGAATAGAAATGAAAAGACATTTCTTCAATTCCGCCTACTTTGGGATCAGCTTGTATAGTTTGCTATATAAGTCCAATTTTTATCCAGAAATAGCTTTCCATAAACAAACCTCTTCCTTCAAATTTCAGTATGACTGCTCACATATTTCGATAGATATGCAACCTAGCGAACTTAAATTGCTTGGGAGCTTTCACGCCCACTGGTACTATTTCGGCTGCTTTTTGTTCAGATGTGCATTATAGCATGTAAGCCACTTACCTGAAACTTTATGCCAATCATTTAAAATAGTGCTTAAAATTTTACGTTAATATGGGAGATGCCACGCCTACTCATGTAATATCTTCGAAATCCATTTCATTTAAAGCCTACACTAACTAACATCTTCAAACCAAATTTTATGAATATTACTCACATTACCTATAGTATTAAACGGTTTTTGTTTACATTGGAGGTACCACGCCTATCAGCCCAATTGTGTCAAAATTTATCAATAAGATACCTTCTGGCTAGTATGTCTGCAATATTAAATTTCACAACGGTATATTCTTGGTTCTCTTATTATAACTTTTATAAATATTGTGCCACGCCTTTCAACGAGTTTTTCCAGTGTACTGACAAAGTGAATATACCCTCTATGTAGGGTATAAAAAAAGATTTTAAAAGTTCAAAAAACAAACAAAATAGCTGAAAAATTGTTCAACAATTTAAAAAAAAATGAGAAAATTTTGAAATAGGCGAAAAATATGAAAAATCCATCAGTTTACAGCTGGTTTTTGCTCTGATCATACCCAAAAAGTAAATATTGACTGATAACAGGTGTAATACATTCGTTAGTGGTGGTCTGAAGTGCTTCTGTCATGTAAGGACTGGCCAATCTTTGAACCCATTTTCTTCCCCAGAGCAGTATGCGAAATCAGCACTCCGTAGAACTACAGACTTCGAGTGAAAGCTTTAGGTCCACTAGGAGTAGTAGAAGGTTTAACTGAGAACGCTGGAGCAAAGTGCAATTAGAATTCTGTCTTACCTGAAAACCATTTGCTGAAGGTATCAAAAGAATATATACTGGCAATAATATTTTTTAAAAAAAAAAATTTTTATTTATTATTATTCACTTTTTACAATTGAAATAAAAAATTGTTTTCAATAACTTTTTCATCATTATTTATTAAACCTAAAAATATTTCTTTTGAATAAGTAAATGTATGCAAAGGAAATTTCATAGAAAGTGTTTGATATAAATTTAACTTAAGAAATCTACCTTTCGTCTCTTAACTGTATTGAAAATGAGTATATTTTTAATGCATACTTTTAGGCCCTCATTTAATTCTACCTCAAAATAGCTCAGCTATCTTATGATATTAGAGGGAGAAAAAGTAAAGTTAATATATTTTACAAAATATTTTATAAATAATTTAAAGTACATTAATTTCGAAGTTCTCTTCAGCTTCAGATTAGCAGAGAATCTAGTTATTTTGACCAATAGGCACTAAAACGCCTGGAGGACCACCGAAGTTCCCAGTATACTTTTGATTAATCCCAGCGGTAGCAGATCCAGCATTTCGATTGCCAAAGTTAGATTGTGCGATAGCTGGGCGTGGAGCTGCTGCTGGTACAATTCGTGGTGCGACAGGCGGTACGGCGGCAGCATTACTTATTGGACTGTCTGTTTGAACTGCTGAACCAATTTTACCGCTACCAAGTACACCTTGAGGACCACCAAAACCACCGGTATATTTGCCACCAGAAACTGAAGGTGCTGGTACAGTTGCAGTTGCAGGTGTAAAGCCTGAAACTGGTACTTTAGAGAAACCGCTAGCAGCTGGTGAAAAGCTATTTGCACTCATGCTGGCGCTATTACTCGGCAGAGTAAAACTAGGCACAGAGCTGCCGGGTACGCCGAATTGATTGCTAGTGGGAAGAGAAAACTCTAAAAAAAGAGAAAGAAAAGAAGATTTAAAATTAAAATATTACTGAAAATTCAATAAACATGTGTATGTGAGTACTAAGCCAGGCAAGAGTACGCATCTTAAAATTAGTAAAATAAATATTTCTGATACTATAGGTTCCTTATTCCGGAAAAGCTCTTCTCAGCGTTTCTAAAGAGCATCTCTTGCATTTGAGAATTTCAAGGAAAGCAGATAATAAAGGAACCATATGTTTCAGGTCTGCTTGCCAGATCTGTCGAACGGTAAACAGTAAGAGGCCTTAGAACTATTGGAAAACATTTAAAACTGCTCATACGTACGTGGAAAGTTCTGTGGTCCAGGCAAATGCATAATTTATTTATCATGTTGATTAGAATCTAACAAATTTTAACAAAATAACAAATCCAGAACATGGGCAATCAGGTTGCTCTCTATCCAGCTATGTTGCAGATGGTGGGGATACAATAATACCTTGAATAAAGATTGTCTATCTAGATGTTGCCTATATAGTTTTAACCTCAAGAATGGACAAAGGTAAGAGAAGTTTTCATAAAGCAGGAAATCAAGCACCGGAGGCTACTAGCCCATTGGCTTATCAACGTTTCTAATCTATAAACTATGAATACATTCAATGTCTGCAAACACCGCAAAGTAGATCCATTGACATAGTTTGTATGGGGTGATCGATACAATAGAGAAAGCTTTAAGCCAAAAGGATTTTGTATTTCCAGCATTTCTAGATATTTACATTTGTACATGTAAAAGAAGCTTTACGACAACACATTGCTACATCAAGCATTGGTTCAAACAGTACCTATGGATCAGCAATATGTTGTGCCGTAGAATTAGCAACTCGGTCTTCATGATTATATCAATTAGGAAACGAATAAGCAAAGGGACACGTCAAGAAAGAGTCTATCGTTTTTACTGTGGAATTCTTTCACTAATAATTTATTATATATAAGTGAACTCAAAGAATCGGTGCTCTCTTAACTTCAAAAATTTTTAAGTGTCAATCCAAATAAAATGCGAGAATACTAGGATCCAGATTAATTTTTCGTAGGGGCATTAAAACGGCTTCTAGATTTTTAAAAGATGCTAAATGCATAGGCACCATACGAGACTCTAACTTCCTTGGAAGAGAACTCAGTGGAAAGGATGACAAAGCGATGAATGCTTCAGACATTTGTAAGTGAACGTTCGAGAAAAGTGGCTGCTCTACCCACAGATCATCAACTGGATGTGTACAATGATTGCTCAGCCTAAGTTTACCTGCAGAGCTCTAGTGTTCTGGGAGACAGCTCGTAAGGGGTTCTATCATACCATTCTGCGCTGATGAAAGAAATAACAGAACCTTAAAGATGAACATGATAGTGGTGCTGAAGTTTAATGCTGCTGATATATTTAGATCACGGTAAGATTGAGTTCAAGTAGACTTTCGACATATCAATTAAGATTCTGTATAGAAATAAATAGCCAAACAAGCGGCCTTATTTATCGTAGATAACTAGCCACTTCTAGATGAGGGCTCACCAACCTTAATGACGAATTTTAAACCAGAAAATCAAACCAATGATATTTTACAGATTGCAAAAAAGATGATCACCATTCTTACAGGAGTAAAAACAGCGCACTTTGTAATCAACACATTAGCTGAAAAGCTCGGCTTGCCTCATCGGTACAAATGTAGCAGTTGCGAAAATGAGGAAGGAATAGAATAGCAAAGAACTAACAAGGTGCCTGCTTAACCTAACCTACTGCGTGCCAACCGTAAAAGCTTTCTTCATAGTTTTTATGTGTACTCTTTGTGGGTCACTTAAGAATCTTTCGAATAACACCGAACATTTCATCGCTTCGATTTGAAGTCAGGCAATGTGTTTCGGACTTCCAAAAGAATACAAACATTAATATTGTTGAGATATGAAACAAACTTACCCTTCTGTTGATTGCCAGTTGCACCACTAAAGCCAAAAGGTTTGGCAGATTGCTGCGCAGTTCCTAGGAATGGATTAAATGGCACATTAGTTCTTATCACCTTTCCCTCATCACTTTTGGTAAATGTTGTTTTCACTGGAACAATGTTGCTACCTTGGAAGGGCGGGAATGACACTTGATCCGCTGGTGCTGTTGTGGGTTGTTGTTGTGCAACATCAGTATCAAATGGTGCTGCAAAATTTGGATTAAAACTTGGTGAAGATTTCTGAGACTGCACATCATTTGGGTTAGCATTAACGTCAGCGGCGGCAGTACCACTTTGTCGGTCGTCGTT
The DNA here is from genome assembly GCA_963680825.1 of Meiosimyza decipiens. Taxonomy (NCBI): domain Eukaryota; kingdom Metazoa; phylum Arthropoda; class Insecta; order Diptera; family Lauxaniidae; genus Meiosimyza; species Meiosimyza decipiens. The sequence continues at coordinate 21,137,405 of OY804261.1, read as the reverse complement.
GTCATTGTTGGAAGTGGGAGAAATATCCACAGCAGTTGTAGGTGGCACAAAAACAACATTTGGTTTTTGTGTTAGCGTCGAGAAATCGTTACGATCATTAATGGTGTTTTGTGGTAACGGTACGATGACTTTTGATGGTATAGAAGGCGAAGAGATAGTACTATCAGCAGATGGTGAAGTAGAAGAAGTAGAGGCGGATTGCGGAATATTGTGTGGGAAATTGAAGGGATTGAAGGATGCAGGAGATGTGGACACAAAAACTGCTGTAGGCTTAGCGCTATCGGTAGTCGGACGCAGATCCAAATTTACTGGCGGCACCAGATCTTTGTTAACATGTGTGTCCTTATCTTCTGGGTAGTAAGTGAAAGGTACACCTGGACCGAGATCTGGATAATCAAAATCTTTTAACCAGGTTGGTATTGTTGCTGAATCAAATGGATTGAATCCAAGCGTTGGTGCTGGTGTTGTAGTAGTCGTTGTTGTGGTAGTTGTTGTTGGAGTTGCGTAGGAGGCGATATTTTTTGGAAAAGGTTTTACTGAATCAAATGGATTGATTACAAGCGCTGTTGCTGGTGTTCTAGTGGTCGTAGTAGTAGTAGTAGTGGTAGTCGTTAACGTTGGAGTTGTGTAGGAAGCGATATTTTTTGAAAAAGGTTTTGGATTATAAGCACCATTATCACGAACAGCCAAGAAGGGATTGCTATGCTGTCTGGGCTTTGAATTTGTAGGCTGTTCGTTAGCGATGGCAGCTTCAGCTTCGATTTGATTAAGTGGCATTGGAGTTTCTTGCTTTTGCCTGTTACTTGTTGGTGCATATGGAGTAGGCGTGGTTGCGCCAGATTGCGTAGGATTTGCTCGCACCCAATGAGGCCGTGCCGTAGTCGAGGTTGTTGTTGGCGTCATGTGGCGTGTGGTTGTTATGGTAGACCGCCTGGTGGTCGTTGTTCTCTTGGTGGTTGTTGTTCCTGCCCCAATGGAACTCTCTACGGGAGCTTGTAGATGTATATTTTTGAGATCTACAAATGGTTCCAATGGTGGGAGCAGATCAGTTGAAACTGTGACATTGTATTCATTGAGATCAGTTGGTACAACAAATGTAACTGCTGCATCTAGTTCTGGATCATCTAAATCAGCTAACCAAGAGGGTAGTGTATATGAATCACCAGCTTCGAGACGATAGAAGTCAGCAGGATCTAATGGCTCAGCAGTTGTGGTCGTTAATGGAATAGTGGGTGCGCTAGTTGGTTTTGGTGTAGTTGTCGTCGTTGTTGTGGTTGTGCGACGTGTAGTAGTTGTAGTAGGACGATGTGTTGTAGTCGTGCTGGTGGTTCTCTGAGTTGTTGTTGTCATCCTTGGTTTTTGCGTTGGGCTGGTATAGTATACATTTCCACGATAGTTCTGATTCGCATTCGTATGCTGATCTTGTGCGCCACTGTACTGTATTCTTTCTTCGGTATTCGTAGTTTCTGCGGTAGATTCTTCTTCACCGCCAATATTCGTGGTCCCACTGGGTTGTCTGTTGTCTTGTAGACTTACAGCACTAACCATACCCTGTGTGACGGGTGCATTGAATCTTGTATTCACTGGTGTTGTTGACAGGCTAAACTTCACACTATTGGTAACTGGATCCACAACGCCTATGACAGGTTTTGGTGTATAATTTTCTTTAGTGATGATCTCTGGTTCGTCGTCAAAGGGCGGCAACAGATCCCAAGCTATAACTTTCAGCGCAGTGCCATCTTCTTTGGGTATATAGTCAACCGGACCAGCAATATCGGGATCATTAAGTGCCTTCAAATAATCGGGTAGCTCATACTTTAACGGAGCTACAATATTCGGAGTGTGTGCGCTCTCCGCCTGTTGCTGTTGTAGCAAATATTCGGGCGTTAACTCAACTATCGGCGCATTTTCGACATCTATTGTTGTACTCGCCTCAGCATCAGTATTTGGCACCGCAACGGCAATAGGATCTAAGGTAGGAAGGGGAGTTTGGTATTTAGCTGCGATACGATTGATAACATTTACATCGGTGGGAACATTTGGATAGTTAAAATTGCCACTACTTAAAGGTGCTGTGATATAGGAGGCAAAGAAGACTGGAGATGTGGATGAGGAAGCATATGGCGGGGCAAAGGGATAAAATGAGTTTGATGATTGAGATTGAGGAGAATACTGCGATGGTGATGATGGTTGTGATCTTTTAATGGGATTTCTAACTAAACCGGTGGTTAATAGTGCATGATCTAGGAATGTGGGGTGGTCATTTGTGCTGGCGGTAATTGATGTGTCTGAGTCTGAATTTGATTTTTGCGAATCAACTAATTGTTTCGATTGTCGTTTTTGGTCTATATTTATAAGCGTTGTAGTATTGGAAAGCTTAGCATTAATGTTAGCAGAATGCTGTTGATTGTTGTTGTTGTTGTATGTAGTGTAGTTGTAGTTGCGATTGTCTTCTACATTGTTATTTTGTAGTTTCTCATCGCTTACGTTGTTGGTGTTGTCGTTGTTGTAGTAGTAGTAGTTATTGTTGTTGTTGTTGTTGTTGCTGTCAGTGTAGTTGGTATCATCAGCAGCAGCAGCATCACCACCATATTGGGTATAATTGTTAACGGATTCGGTACTACCACTATTGGGTTGCAAGTATACTTTTAATGTGCTCAACTCACCAATGAATGGTGGCAGTAAATCATCGGACGGCTTCTTAATATCGGTTATGCCAGAGGCATAGCTTGGTATTTCGAATTGTAAGCCCTGTGCGCTAACAACTTTTCTGCCATCGGGCGTATCAATGGGCTTAAGTGTATCGATGGGGTTGCCATAGCTGTCGATAGCCGAGGGTTTGCTATTGAAATCATCATTGACTAGCGCTGGTTGAAATTCTAATGGAAATGGGGTGTTTCATTAAATGAAGTTATTCAAATTGAAGGGTTTTTGTATTGATTTTAAGTGTTTTTTTTTGTTTTGGGTGAAATGAGAAAAGAACAAACATAAATAATGAACATTTTTCATATGCATTAAGTAGATATATACACAGGCATGTTACTTAGAGTGACAGGTCTATTTTAGAGTGTTACAAAACTTTTTTTTTTTTTTAAATCATAACTTTTTTAGCTTCTGTTGGAATAAAATATTTTGGTAGCTGTGATATTTCTGACAATAGTAATATTTGAGGTAGTTGCATGCGATATTTGTGAAATTAGTGATATTTTTGATTGAGTTTGAGATTGAGTGTGATTCTCATGATATTTTTGATGTGATATATGCCTTAGGTATTTGTGTTTTTCTGAAATTTTGCGATATTTTTCATGTACCTATGTATGAGGTACATGTGATATTTGTCACACATGAAATGTTTATGAAATTTGATATGTTTCTGATGCATGCATGTTTGTGATATTTATTATGTTTCTTGTATCAATTATATATGTATAAACGCTAGTGATACTCTTGTTTGTATCACTTAAAAATTTTCCAAGACTTGTGATATGTGATTTAAAATTCGTATTATTTGTTTATCACATTTTTATGGTGATTTTGTGATATGAAATTTCTGACATATTTTGTGCTATGTAATATTTGTGATACTTCTAGGGATATCTTTAATATTTTAGGGTTTGTGATATTTGTTTCGAATATATCTACATCTATACTATAATATTATATGAAGAGGTAAAGTTGATTTTTTTTATGTAGTGGGTAATCTCTGGAACAACAGAGCCGATTTTGAAGATTCTTTTACTTATAGAAAGCTACACTATTCCTGAGTTACATTTTGCTATTTTTAATCTTGATAAAATAGGGCCGTGGCACTTCCATGCAACAAGAACATATAAATTGCACGTCACGAAACATGGAAGGTAGTATACATAGGGGCGTGGCATATCCTATACAACAAAACCACTTATAGCGTTATATTTTTCCAGCTATGATAGCTCGAGTCTTAAAATTTGGTGACACAGTGACTATGATTGTGGTCTATGCGAAACACTTCGAAACATATGAACGAGATTAAATGACGGGGCATGGCATCGTTCATGCAACAAAAACTCTTAAAACACTATATTTTGGCTCCTGTGATAGCAGTAGTATTGAAATTTCCTGTTACGATGTTTATAGGTAATGCTAAGCACCTCGAAAAATATGAATGGGATTAGACAACGAGGCGTGGCACTTCTCATACGATATAAGCATTTAAAACGCTACATATTTGCTCTATGGATAGCAAGATTCTTAAAATTTCATGATGGTATGCATATGGTCTTTGCTATGCTCAATGCCTCTTAAGATTAAACGACGGGGCGTGGCATCTTCCTGGTAACTTATGATAGCAAAAGCTTAAAAATTTGAAACAGGTGTGTACGAGTATATTGTCAATTCTAAGAATCTCATCAAATGTGGACGCAATAAGACAACGGCGTGTGGAGCCTTCCTTACAACAAAAAAACTTGAAACGCTATATCTTGGCATCTGTAACAGCTACAGTTGCGAAACTTGATATAGGGATGTACTTCGATTGTGCCAAGCTACTCGCATAATGTGAAGAGCATTGTACAACGGGGCGTGTCTGCAGCAAGGACTGCGTAAAATGTAAGCGAGCTTGTACAATGGGGATAATATTTTATGTACGAAGTATGGTATGATTGTGAAAATTGCGATATGTAGTATGTATGCATGTACACATATCAAATTCTGTTCACCTATATCCAGTGATAAGATATCTCTTTTTCTCCTCAAGATTCCTTTAGCCAGGGTTCAGTAATTTTCAATGGGTCTAAATTACGTGCTCGGAATAACTCGATGTTATTATGTGTACACCATAGCAAAGTGCTAGCGAGTAATGCCAACTGGCCAGAGTAGTGGTGTGCAGATCGTTTGCCAATCTTTGAAATTTATTGAGTATTAAGTTCTTATCTGCAATCACTTCTTCCCATCTGTCACGTATTATCGTTTCATGGAAGTGTAGAATTCATGTTTCACCATATATTTAAATTTTTGTAGCAATAAGTTTCATTATCCATTATGATACAGTCAGATTTCGTAAAATTTTGTTGGTAAAGTTTCCTGTATAAAGGTATATTTTACTTAAGTAAGCTTTTATTATCAAATACCGCCTAAGCCGCCGAAAGCTCTACGGGCGAACATTCCAAAAAAATTTCTCTGGTTGTAATAGCGGCCAAAGAGTAACCTGCAAGCAATTGCAGAATTTTTATTTCCAAACAAAATATGCCTCTCATCGCCGAGCAAAACTTTGTGGTGCAATTTGGAACCGACGGCTAGTCAGTTTTCAGCCCTTTTCAGACAACGTACGATGAAAACGTTGGTCATTCGGCTTCAATGTTTGCACGAGTTGCAACTTTAAAGTTGTGGTATGATAAATCCTTGCGGAATTTGCCTTATATAGGACGGACTGCATATGGTGCCAAGTAGATTCATTCGAGTCTACATCAACTCTACTCAAACGACGATATCTCCGTTTGTCTGTACTGTTCGTAGTATGTTGTGGTTGAGTGTAACCAGTGTTACCATATTTACAGTTTTAACTGCAAAAACAGGATTGCAGACAATCGCGCAGTTCTTTTTTATAAATTACAGTTTTTTTTTATAAAATAAGGGCCTTTATCCTCAATTATGAATGATTTGTTTGTTTTTCAATATTGCAGGGCAAAAAAAAAAAGTTCACTAACTCTCCTACCAAAAAAAGTTTAGTTTTATAAAAAATGTCTTCACTTTGGAATAGTGCAGTTTCTAACAGTTTTTTTTTGGGAATATGCTGTTTTTTAGATAAAAAAAATCTGGCAGCACTGAGTGTAACTCATTAACGGTGCTGCCCAGAGATCAAGCAGGCGCTCAAAGAGCGTACAAATGAGAACGACCTAGTGCCTAAAGAGCGTAAATAAGCGCGCTCGTATAATGAATTGATAAACAAATCATCAACACATGCTTGATTGTGAGGGTGTTTGATTGCGATAGTGACATTATGTAAACAATAAAATGCGCGAATCGCACTCACTTAAAGCTGCTGGCAAGCATAGGAGTGGAATTCCCATATTGATTAATTGTCTCTCAATAATTAAACGTTTTTTATAGTTCTTCAAAACATTTTCAGCTGTATTCTGTTAGCGATTTTAAACATTATTATTCAATGAAAAGATTTTTTTTTTTTGTTGCCATAGGCTTTAGAAAAGCCCTGCATATGTCATGCTTCCTCGCCAAGGTATTTAAATTAAAAAGTGACCTTATAATATTTGTGATGGTTGTGATAAATGAAATGTTTGTGATTTTAATGGCATGGAATATGGATTCTTAAATGTTCTATTAATGGATATGAGTATACTGTGATACTTCATAAATTTTGTTTACCATAGTCTTATAAAATGACAGTGATATTTTCAATAACTTCAATATATGCAATGATTGTAATATCTGTGATCTTTGCAATACATTATTTTCTAAAAAAGTGAAATAAGTTAATTTGAGTCTGCTAAAAAAGACAGTTTTTTTTTTGTTTCATATTTTCTTAAAATTTTTCCTTTTTGTAACACCCTAAATTATAATATCACTAGAAGTGCTGATATGTAAAAATGTGAAGCAGTGTGCTGGCATTTGAAAACAAAGTGCAAAAGTGTAGCATCAAAGATGTGCTTGGAGCTTAAGTTGTTAGAGCGTCTGCTGTATGATTGACAGGTAGAAGGTTGCGATTATCTATTAATTATGGCATTAACATTCAGTTTACATAGTTTTTATTTTATTTTCTTTATATTCAAAGTGTTAGTATCGTGGTATGAAATAATAAAATATAAAAATATGTGATATTTGTGGAGGACTGCATGCGATTAATAAAAAATACGAGTATTGTGGAATATTACTAGATGCTTGGAATAACTTAAATTTTAATTTGTTTTGCATTTTCAAGTTTGATGTTAAACTTTAAGCGACGAATAAGAAAAAATCAAATAAGTATTTCTTGTCTATTTAAAAATATTGAGTTTATGATCATTAGATTGAAAAGAATAATAAATACTTTCTTATCGTAAAAATATTGCATAGCATAATAACGTGTTCCCGAGCTAAACAACGAGTTAAAAAATTGTGTTGCGGTGCAGCGGGGAAAGTTGATTTTTATGATTTTTGATTGCACTGAAGCTTACAATTAATTAATTAAAAACATAAAATTCAACTAATATAGCTGACGCCCCCTAAAATCTGCCGCCCCTACGACATGCGATTGGTGTTAATGCGGCCCTGGTCGCAGCAGCCGTATTTAAATATCAAGCAACGATTAAATATTATTGAATTACTAAGATGAGTTTATTCTCGTTATTATGGCAAAATGAAAAATCTTTTGGCTTTCAAGTTGTCAACGTTTGCAAATTACTTTTAATGATTTAATCAGGAATGCTCTTTTAGAATGTACTTTAAGCTTAAGGCCATAAGATTAGAATGCACATGCTTATGCAAGAGTAGATAATTCTATATTTAATTAAGATTTAATTTAAAATTTTTTAAAATAGAAAGCTATATAGAAACTAGAAACTAAAACTATAAACGCATACAAATTCTAAGGTGGTGCCGTAAAAGGACATAATGCCATATGAGCTCAATCAAAAATCATCAAAGCTCATCACAATCAGTCGATTCTTAGGTCAGCTATTTTCTTTTTGGGGGCGTGATACCAGCCACTTGAAAACAAATACTCTTTCTCAAAGCTTAATCCACCTTCATAGAGCGTATCTAGCGGGAGCTCGAGGTTGTGGCATTCCGGGCGAAACGCTTGGGGGCGGGAAAATGAAGTGAAATGGATTTCATTTCTCTAGTTTTTTTTGAAAGTTAAAAGTAAGGACCTTTGGCTTTTTTTTGAATTCATGTAAATAGTTGGATTTATAGTATATAGTGCATTTTTCGTTAAGTTTGAGCTTTTGCAAAAAAATAAACTCAATTTATGAAAAATCGATGGTAAAAAAAATTTTTAAAAATTCATAAATGCGCTATCAGTCTCAAAAACATATACAATTTTGAAAAAAAGAAGGAGCGATATAGATAACCTTCACTCCATCTCCTTACCCAATTTTATCAAAATCGGTCGTTAAAAAGACTGAAGAAACATATTTTCCTATTGGAGGCTTGGGACCACTCATTTTAAAACAAATACCTTTCTTCAGGAATCAATGTATTTCTGCACGAAATTCGATCAAAATCGGTTCATTAGTTTAGTTTTATTAGTTTTATAAATTGGTAGAATACCAATTTATTGATATTTTTCATTAATAAATAAATAAATAAATAAATAGTTTAGCAGTGAAAACTTTTATCGTGTTAAAGGCAGGGCTACGCCTACTAAAAAAAAAATTTTAAAAATCTTTATAAAGCTCATTATATCTTCAAATAATATTTTCTTGAAATCAGTTCATTACTTTAGCCGTGGAAACTATTTTTCCTGTTTGAGGTGCTGCCACGCTCACTAAATAACTTAGAGTTTTAGAAATATTTTGTATGGTTCAATCCATATCCAAACGAAATTTCATCAAAATCAGTCCTTTGGTTTGGTGAAGTGAAGACGTATTTTCCTATTAGAGCCAATCTATCTCTGTACCAAATTCGATTAAGATCGGTTCATTAGATTAGCAGTGGAAAAAATTTTCTGTTAGTGGCGATGAACGGACCTCTTAAAGAACTTAAAGGTTTTAGTAACCTCTTTTAGGGTTCTATCCAAACCAAATTTCATCAAAATCAGTTTATTACTTAAGCCGTGTAAGCGTTTTTCTTTTTAGGGGCGTGACACTGCCTACTATTAAAAATATATAAATTCACTGCACTCTATCTCTTCACAATCTTTTCAACAAAAAAAAAAAGTTAAGCGATTATGTTGTGGTGTGGCTGTTTAAATGCGACCTAAGCGTTTACTAATGGCCTATTTACATATGTATAGTAGATATTTACATCTTCTATATTTAAAAAAATTTAGGCTTGTCCCACCCGTTTCAACATTTAAAATCTTCCTTTAAAAATATAAGCATTAATAATGTTACGTCCGACAAAAAAAAGTGTCATTTAAAATAAAATCGATTTTATTCAGAGGTATTTACCGTCTTTGCGTATCACATTTGCAATTACTGTGTTCGTGATAGTAAGGCGAAACTTACTATTATTTATCTTATAAAAGCGCTTGGACATATTTTGAAGATTGTAGAATAATAAGTCTAAGTATCCCATTCGTCGCAATGAAATGAACATTGTACCTAAGGGGCTGTTCATACTAAAGGGTGTTTTTTTTAGAGGTTTGTTTTTCGAATAGAGATAAAACTGGCATTTTATGGTCAAATCTGGCAACTCTAATGTCATTTATGTTCAGTTTGGTTTGCCATTTTATCATGAACAGGTTGACAAAAGAACAACGTTTGCATTATTTCGAAAATAATGGTTCAGTTCGCGAAGTTTACCGCAAGCTCCGTCCATTTTATGGTCGACATAATCGTCCATCAGAGCAATTAATTCGGTTAACCATGGATCGTTTTCGCACTACGTTTACTCTATGTGATAATACGCATCCGCAGAGACGTCGAACAGTGCGCACCGAAGAAACAATTGCCGCTGTAGAGCAAAATGTTGAAGAGGACCCGAATGAATCGATTCGCCACCGTGCACAGCAATTGGAGCTTTGTCCATCAACTTTATGGAAGATTTTGCGCAAAGATCTTGGCTTGTGACCTTACAAGATCCAGCTTGTGCAAGAATTAAAGCCGCGAGACCATGCAATGCGTCGTGATTTTGGTGTATGGGCCGAAAATGAGATTGATCTCGATGCTGATTTTCATCGCAAAATTTTGTTCAGTGATGAGGCTCATTTTTGGTTGAATGGCTACGTCAACAAGCAAAATTGCCGCATTTGGAGTGAAGAGAATCCACATGAGACCCTTGAGACGCCATTACATCCACAAAAACTGACTGTTTGGTGTGCTCTATGGGCTGGTGGAGTCATTGGGCCATACTTCGAATATATGCTGGAGAGTCAGTTACCGTTAATGGAGACCGGTATAGAGCCATGATAACCGACTATTTTGTTCCCGAATTGGATGGCATGAATGTGGATGAGTTGTGGTTCCAACAAGACGGCGCTACATGCCACACAGCGCACGTCACAATCGATTTATTGAAGGAAACATTCGATGAGCGCATAATTTCGCGGAATGGACCTGTCAATTGGCCACCAAGATCGTGTGATTTGACACCATTGGATTATTTTCTTTGGGGATATGTGAAGTCGCTCGTCTACGCCAACAAACCAGAAACGTTAGGGGACTTGGAAGCCAACATTCGTGGCGTTATTGCCGACATACGGCCCCATATGCTCGAAAAAGTGGTTCAAAATTGGACCTGTAGAATTGGCTTTATTCGAGCCAGCCGCGGCGGCCACATGCCCGAAATCATATTTAAACATTAATGGCATAAAATTATCCTTCCAATAAAGCCAAATTGATGGACATTAAAACGATTTTCTTGTGTTTTATTTCAATTCGAAGCTTTATACCTCTAAAAAAAACACCCTTTATATATAACGTAACGCTATTTCTTTTTAAATTTTACTCCCTGTGTCACAACCATATGAAAAGATACCAAATGTCTCGGTTCCTGAATCTCCCAAACAGCGTTACGTAATATATGAGTACGCCCTGCTAACAGTGGCGTACCGTGCACATCAGGTGCCCGGTGCTTTAACTATTTTCATTTAGTAAAAAAATAGAAAAAAGAAGGTTCACAACATTTTCAAGATGGTTAAAACGTAATTTTAATTTCATATTATGAGGATCATTTTGCCGCCTCCTAAGCGTTGTGCCCCCTCAATCCCTCCTCCATATGTATGATATTGGCCAATAAGTTGATTAACTTATCTAGACTAGACATTTAAAGTTAATTGAGCATTTGACAAATGACAAAAACATTTTGGAATAGAGAGATGGAGACATGGAACAAAGACCCCAGCGACTTGCAAAACGCTGCATATTGCTCAAAATCTTAATGTCATAAGCATTTTATTCCGAGCTGATAAATCATGGGCACCAAAATTTGCGTAATAAGTGCAAGAAAATTAGTACTATTTACCTCCCCTATGACTGTGTGCTTTGATATGCACATTGTCTCATTATTGGATCACGAAAAGTATTAATTTTGCTCCCTTTCGCGATTCTGTATAATTTGGACATCATTGAAGTTTCCATAAAGGTGCATTTGTGAGAAAACGTAGTAGAGTTTACTTCGTTAATCGAAGAAATTTCTCATACTTATTAACTTTAATCGACGATTTACACGTTAATAGCCGATTACACGACATCTGTTATCGATGTTTGTGACTAACTGGTGATTAAGAACAAAGCGCAGTTTAATCTACGATTTAATTGAGATAAGTTAATAGGCCTAAATGCTGTTATTGTTAGTTTAACTAACATGGGGATAATAAAGCTTCATAAATTTAGTAGAGTGAGCTAATGATAACAGTTACACATAGTTCGCTGAGCTATAGCGAGAAATTTTACAAACACTTTTCGAATTAAGTATTTATTTGTGTATTTTTCTTCTTTTTCCAACAAAAATATCAAAAGAAAAGATTTCTTAAAATATTAACGTATTTTAATGACACATGAACTCATTTCAAAAGACGTAATGAAATAGTAGAACGAAAAATTCATTGATATGAGAAGAAATAACTAATACTATCGTGACCGAGAACGATAACGAGACGATATCAAAAAAAATATTTCTCGTATGACCGAGGACGAGGACGAGAACGAGAAGGGTCTGGCCGATATCTCGTTCTCGGCGATAAAGTAAAGTGTATCGTACGGTAGGCGCTAAGTTATCGCCGATAACGAAATTCAGCCATAACTTACATGATACAAAAACACTCAAAACGTAATATCTTGGCACCTATGGCAGCAGGTGCTTTAAAATTCGGCACTAGAATATATATTATTTAAATCTAGTACATCACGAAATCTGGACGAGATAAGACAAAGGGGCGTGGCACCTTTATAGAACAAAAACACTTAAAACGCCATATGTTGACATCTATCGGACTAAATGTAAATTGTTAGTGCCAAGCAACTCGCTTAATGTAAACAGAGTTAGTAATAGCTCGTCGCACTCAACAAAAATCCTTACAATGCTATTCTTGTGCCCCAATTGTCTGCAGTAAGTATTGCGCCAAATATAGATGGTGTTGTACAACGGACATTGCGCGGGCAAGTCGCTGGTCCAGCTAGTATTACATATATAAAAATGTGAACAAGAATAACCAAGAAATATCGGCGATAACGAAACGAGAACGATACAGATCAACAACTTCTTGCTATTTTTCGAATTATCGTATCGTTCTTGTATCGGTGAAGCACTAATATTAAGGATATTTTTGTACCTAAATGAAGAAAGTCTTTTCATGTTTGTATTTATTAAGGCTTTTTTAACGGTGAACTAAACTACAGGGAGATAGGACTGATCTGGCAGCATTTTATTGAAACTTTTTATCTCCGCTATATTTTGAAATTCTCATTACCGCAATTGCAACACCATATTTATATTTTGTATTAAATTTGAAATATATAAGAACCAAATAAAAGAAACCCTAAAACCTATAATGTTAGAGCTGTGTGGAACTTTAAATGGGAACTATTAGGATTTCATTCTTGGAGTTTTCTTATTATCAGAGCGTTCAGAAAACGATTTCCAGGAGCCGAATCTTTCGTTAGAGTAGCCAAACGTGTTTCGCGGGCAAGCGCACCGTGGTAATATCAAAATATCTCATGCTACTAACTTCATCGTCTAAGCGCGGACGTAATTTGTGGTGAGGTTAGGTTAGGTTTAAAGGGTTGCTTGCAAGCAAGTTGCACTCGGAGACAGTTTGCCCATTGTGGTACCCTAGGTACTATATATATATTTGTATAATCCTCTCTTTCTCCTCAAATTATCTTATTGAATGGGGGCGAACCACCCAGAAGCATTGGTGAAGTTGAGGATGCTGGTGACCATTATGTAGTCATACAAAGCAAAAATTAGATAACGCTATCAAAATCTACATTTTACCATCCGATCGTAGCAAGGACTTGTAGATAGCTTAAGCATGAAAATCACGTATCAAATTTAATTTATTGAGGAAGTTAGTATGTACATGCAAACAAAGTCAAAGCGAAACACTAACTTTTAATGCACTCACATGTGAAGAAGACTCTATTCAGCAATTAGTTACTCTGAGAGATGATTTGACCTCAGCCAATGTCAACAAATTCATGTAATTAAAGATTATAAAGAAACTACCACAAACATTGCAAGTATTTTATATGCCCATACACAGCAAATAGTCACAATATTTATGTATATTCATTAATAATTACAATAAAACCATTATTAAGTTTTTTAACTTTAACGTCCGGTAGCCTAAAGTAATCATCAATCTCTTATGTGCCGGAGATTTTATTAATAAGATTTAAATCAAAAAGACAGACAACCTTTGTAACTGATGATTACTTGGTTAATGCTGACACTACATAAAGTCAGTGCTTGGTACTCAATGCTTGAAAATCATCATTAGGCGTAAAAAAAATCAAAGTTTAATTTTAATGAGCGCTAATATTCCCGCGAATAGTTCAATTTATAATTAAAAAAAAAACTAGTAAAGGTGTTATGTTTGCCCAGGCCGAAAATCACATATTAAAATTGTAAACCGTATGTGGCAATTGTGAATTATACGAAATCAAAATTTCAATTGTTAAAAAAAAAAAACACGCCCACTTTTCCAATTCTTCCCATTTTAAGCAAAATTCAAGATATTTATGATATGCGTCCGTGTACTTCATTTCATCACAATGTCTTACATGTTAACGATGTATGGCGTTATTAGAGTTAAAATTTAAGGCTGCGCCACACCCTTAATTTTGTTCACATGTTCACCAAATCACCAAGTTTCATCAAAATCGCAGCAACTTATTTCCAAATGTGCTGGGGTATATTTACATAGAGTATGGGCGGTGGGCGCGGCCGTGAACCAATTTTACCCATGCTAACAGCTTGTAAGAAAGTGTGACCTATGTGCCAAATTTCATTGAATTAGCTTGCTTAGTTTTCCCGTAAACGTGATTTCAACAGACAGACAGACAGACAGACAGACAGACAGACGGACACAGCTATATAGACTCAAGTGGTGATGCTGATTAAGAATATAAATACTTTTCTATACCTGCCACGCCCTTTTCTATGCGTCACAAACTGAATGACAAACTGAATGTATATCTCTCTGTGTAGGATATAAAAATATAAGTATGTATACTATATATTTAATAAGGTGTTTTAAAACAAATGCATAAGTTTTATCGGTAACATCTTAGTTTGCCTTTGCTTTATCAATTAAAAAAAATTTAACACCAAAATGTTTGCAAAACTTTTGCAAAGCGGCCAAGCTCATGCGCAATTTAAAGTTTTTATTTTGGTTGTTCACTGTAGAAATATTTTATGTTAATTAGTACATTACATATTCTTATTAAAAACGTTTACCTTGATGTTTTAACTTTAGTATATTCAGACGTGTGAACAGCTTACAGTTTAAATGTTCTAATGCGGGCTCAAATTTATGTAGACAAATTTTTCATTTTGATTTGTTTTAACAAAACTTGCAATTTCCGTCATAATAAATCTTGCACGAACAACTTTTTTAATTACATATATCTACTATATACATAAATATTTTATTTTTAATTACATATATCTACTTTATAAGTATTTTATCTAAAACAAGTTTAAGTCTGCTGCAATTCGGATATCTATATAATTTTAGAATTGCAAATTAAGAAAAGAGAGGTGATAAGTATTAAGTAGATGTACTATGCAGGTGAATTTTCTTGATATTGAAACGAATGATTTGTCTTAATAAAAAAAATTGAATTTCAACGAAATTTCAAGCAATTCTCTGATATACGGTACATAATTCTAATTCCGCCAAATTTTCACAATTTTATTTTTATAAATTTTTTGGAAATAATAAATACGTATCTCGGAATATTTTGAGTGATTTACTTATTTGTGGGCGTATTGGATGAACTTCTCAAGAAAATGCCAAAATAACGCTATTTCATTAAGGAAAACTTTCTGAATATTGTAAGTACATACATAGCTAAATATTTTTCTTAGTGTAGTCTCTAAGTGTTCCCATTTTCAATCTCAGTGATTACGTCTCAGGACTTTTTTTAATCGAGTACCGCACAAAAATACCTTTCAAGCGAACCCAAGCCTGGAGTTCTTACAGGTTTGATTTTTATCATAAACAACAGTTGGAGAATTTTCAGCGAAGTATTACTGAAACTGTTACTTTAAAATTTTTTTTTAAAAAACAAGAATTTTCATGGCGTCGAACGGGACATTTGTACACTTTTAAAGTGGAATAAAACTCAAAGTAATACACTTTTATTTTCTACTGTTACTTGATAGAATAGCTCTTTGACAGCACAATATTTAGTTGTAAAGTTGTTACCAGACATAATACCGGTTCTAAGGTAAAGGCATTAAAAATGTGATTCACACGGGACAAAAAATGGAAATATTATTCATAGAAATCTATAGAAAAGCAGAAGTTACAGAGTTTCACAGAATTCAAA
This sequence comes from Meiosimyza decipiens, assembly GCA_963680825.1. Lineage (NCBI taxonomy): Eukaryota > Metazoa > Arthropoda > Insecta > Diptera > Lauxaniidae > Meiosimyza > Meiosimyza decipiens. The sequence continues at coordinate 21,121,773 of OY804261.1, read as the reverse complement.
AGTCATCACTGCTACATACTCTCAACTGTTTAATCCATGTTTGAAACTAATCGATATGTATGCAAAAGTTCGCTCGATCTACCATAATTTGCATGTGCAAAAAATTAATGGCAAAGAATATTTATAAAAATGACGGTCAAGATTTCTTAAAATCGTTGAACTTTTAACTGATTTATGTCAAGTAAATTAACAAAACGCCAACATTAAAAAAACAAAAAAAAAAAAAACAACTTTATAAAGCACATTAAAATTGAATGAGTTTGTTAAAAAAAAATTACCAATTCGTGTGGCATAACGATAAAAAGTGATTAACATATGCGACTCCTTTTATGGCCCAAAACGAACTGTTATTCAGCCAAAGAAATGTTTGGATTGATTGGCAAGAACGTATATTGTTCTTCATCTATGAGTCAGTAACAAGTCGGTTAGGTTTTACTCTTCCAAAAAAAAAAAGAAAATAAAATAAAATAAAATATTTGATAAACAATTTTTTTTTGAAAGTTTTGTTAATGCAAAACACGTTTGAATTGTCATGAAATATCTTGCGGATTATTGACGTAATTTTATTTTTTAAATATTATTTTTTATTATTTACTATAAGATTTAGTTGCATATAGTTAGAATTCAACATTAAATTTATGTGCTCACTTAAGTTTTAATTAAAAACAATTTACTTAAATTAATTAAGAAATTCTAGTTTCTCAATTATGCACAAGTCTTATGGAAATTTCATATGAAGATGCTACTGCTGTAGTGCTTTTATTACGAAACCTTTACCTTATAATTAAGGTTAGTTTTAATTCGTTGTTCAGCTGTCACGACTTTTTTTTCCAGCGTGCAATACAAATCAACAAGCAACATACTAAGCGTTAGACTTTTTCTTTTTTTTTTTTTTTTTTTTGTTAATAAATTTATTTGTTATTATGCAAAAATATATTAATAAAAAAAACCGTAAGTTTTCAAGTTCAAGTTTGTAATATGTTTTTTTTATAGCTCTACCCTCTATCTATTTGCTTAAAAAACCACAATAACAAATAAAAATAAATCAAATTTAATATGAATTCATGCATCCCATAGATACAAGGTATCCGTAAACTTTAAGATCAATACCTTGCGAGTCAACACCACAGGCGTTTAAAAAAGCTGTATTCGTGTCAGTTGATTGTCGAAACAAAAGTTTTTCGGCTCATTGAAATTTAATTTTAACGATTTATTTAATGCAGCGCTTTGATTGTTTTTCTATGTGTAGGCAGATTGCATATTCTGCCAATCAAGCCGTAAGTTATTCTCAATAACTTTAAAAAGCCATTTTGCAGCTTTAGTCTAAATTCTTATACCATGATTTCGTCAATATTGAAGTTCATGTTTCTAAGATATTTTGATGGTTTATATTTCAACCTTTAACATACAGACTACGCTTCGAAGGTTTTCATTTTTCATATGTTTTTTCTTGGTGCAACAATTTTCTAATTTCGAGAAATCGAGAGTGTTTCGGGTTTCTTGACTTCAAAATAGTACGGTATCATTCTTTAATAATTGTACTTATATCAAAAACTAGCTGTCGCCGCGGCTTTGCCCGCTCACTACCCGTTGTACAATCTCGCTTATATTTTATGCAGTCCTTACTCAGACAATTGGGTGCATGCACCAAATTTCACAGCTTGGTATAAGTGCGAAGAGTGCCAATTTAAGTGTTTTTCTTGTATGGGTGGTGCCGCGCCCCAATATACAATGCCGTTCACATTTTTCGAGTAGCTTAGCACAATCAATGCACATTTCTGTATCAAGTTTCACAACTGTAGCTGTTATATTTAGATGCCAAGATATAGCGTTTAAAGTCATTTTGTTATAAGGAAGGTTCGACGCCCCGTTGTTCCACATTACATGAGGTTCTTAAAATAGACAATATACACCCTTTTTCCAAATTTTAAAACTCTTTACTACCATAAGTAACCAGATGTAGTTGTTTTAATTGTTTTTATCGCAAGGAAGGTGCCACGCTCCGTCGTCTAATTCCATTGTGAGGTGTTTAGCATAGAGCATATGCATTCCTACAGGAAATTTTAAGACTTTTGCTATCAAAGTAGCGAAGATATAGCGTTTTAAGTGCTTATATCGTATGGAAAGTGCTACGCCCCGTCGCCTATTCCCTTCCAAGTTTCATGAGGTGCTTAGCATAACCTTTAAGCATCCTAACGCCAAATTTCAAAACTATTGCCGCCATTTGAGCCTAGACTTAGCGTTGTAATTGTTAATGTTGCATAGATGGTGCCACGCCCCCTTATTTAATACCGTTCATATTTTGCACCCTGTCACAAAGTTTTGAGACTCTAGCTATCATATAATAGGTACGAAGATATAGGATTTAAAGTGTTTTTATTGCATGGAGGGTGTCACGGCCCATATTTTAAAAAAATAAAATATAGCTTATGTTACTAAGGATTACCTTCTACATACAAAAAAGCAAAAATACAAAAAAGTAAATTTTACCTATCTATATATTAGTATAGATATACAAAATACTGATCGTGGGTAGGGAATAAGTTTATTTTCCATTCTTCAATTGGCGGACGAATATGGCTTAAACTCAATAGCCCAATCTACCATAGTGGGTCTGCCATCTTGCTTCTTGAAAATCTGTCCTCAGAGTCATTTTCAGTTACCGGAAAAACCTTCGTTTACTGAATTTGGTGCAAATCGGTTGATTTTTAAACAATACGCCCGTCATATTGGATCCGCCATATTGGGTTTGCCATCTTGAATTTGATATTTTTGGATCAGTGATCTCCAAGACCACCGTATACCAAATTTTGTACAAATCAAAAATTCGGTCACCATTTGGTGTTTTAATCGCCATATTGGATCCGATAAGTTGGATTTGGTCAACCTACAATTCAGAAGATATGACCCAATCGGTTGCGACCTTTTATTTTTACAAGCTTTTTTTGATTGACACTCGATTTTTCTCCGCCATTTTGAAAGTTTCCAAAATGCCACACTGGCCCATAAATAGAGACGAATAACGAACATTTTAAGCCCGAGCTTCATTTTTGGGCAGTGCTTCATTCCGTTTGACAAAGAGCGTCCCATATGCGTGTATATATGTATGTATGCATGTATGCATGTGTGTATGTGTGTTGCTCATGGACTCCTAAACCATTTAACCGATAGCCGAAAGATTTAGTAGAGGTTTTTGGAAGTTTCGTAGCATTGTTTGATTTGGATCAAATGGGTGATGCCAGGCCAAATAAAGATGTTTGTTAAGCTACAAAAAATCTCTAGAACACGAAACTCTACCCAAAATAATCCTAAATGGCTCCGAACTCGAAGTGCTTAAAACAGCGTAAAAATCTTGGTGTAAAGGCTTATGGGAAATCGCGAACTCTGTGGCCTTATACTCAGCAAACGATACGTTTATTGTTAGCCAAAAGTTAACTTATTCCGACGTTGCTTTATGGATGTGAGCAACAGCTCACAGCCAACTTTGATATCATTTGTGCACAAAGACTTAATGTTCTTTTTAACAACATGGTCAGATACATCTATGGTATAAGCCGCTCCGATCATATCTCTGCCTGATCGAAAAAAATTTTTGGAATTTCGTTTACAAACATCTTGAAAATGCGACTACACAAAATTATCAACACCAAAGTGCCAGAATAACTTTATTCAAGGCTCAAATTTCTCCGATCTGCAGGAACGAAACAAATCTCAGTATTCAAATATAAAATCTTAACATCGTAACATCAGTTATATATCTATTCAATACACCTTTAGAATGCTTTATCAACACGTTTCCATAATTTTAGTAACGCACAGCAATTTAAGGTTCAACTAATGAATTATTTTTGGAGCAAAGTTGCGCTTCCTACCAACTTTTTTTCACGTTATATTAGGGCTATGACACAAGCAATTGTAATGTTTTTTGTGTAACAATAAAATGGACTAATAGTTAGTGGCATGGCATAAATAAAATAAAATAAATAAAAATAAATTTCAGCCTTAATTATGCGATAATTATGAAAAACCGAACAACAGTCGATCTCCTGGTACTTTAGCTATATTGCAACATGCATAACATGTAGTATATCTAAATAGGTCATATGAATACACTTTTATGTTATCTTTATTAAATTAACACCATTATCAAATCTAAAATACGAAGGAGAAAAAAAAACAGACGAACAACATTTAAACCCATTTTACAAAATCGTATTTTAAGTCAATAAAATTACAATGAAAATAACAAAATTATCATTAACGATTTTTACCCACTGCCTTTAAATACAGCAACGGCAACAACAAAAGCTGCAATAACAACACAGCAACAGCAACATAACATAACAACAACAACATAAACATTAACAGCATCAACTGTAATGACACATTGAAGAAAAACTCAGTGGATGATGATAATAACAACGATGATGTTAATGGTAATGGTGATGATGATGATGATGATGATGACAACAAAAAAGCAGAAGATTCAACAACTTGGGAATATTATGTAACAGCGACAACATAAAGAGTGAAAGAAAAAAAACAAAAACAAAAAACAGCCAGACGCCAATGCATTTGTTGTTGCTATCGAAGTTGGTGTAACCGAACGACCTCTGGAAGTGCGAGACATGTTGTTGTTTGCTTCTTCTTATTTGCCATTTTTATTGGTCAGATATTTGTTTAAGATTGGTATTTTATAATGAATTTGGTATGTTGTTTGGAAAAAAAATATGTTAATTTTGTTGTAATTAATTAATTAATTGAAAAACAGCAATATTTTTTTTTTCATTCAAATTTTTTGGCAGTTTTAGCCGATAATGCAACAATAAGTTAACGAGAAATATTCCAAATTAAGTTTAGTTCCCAGTGTATAACATAAATAACCAAGTTATTTGTCACGCAAATTGAACATTAAATATTTTTTTATGTTGATTGATTTGTGTTGACCTTGGACTAAGAGTGGAATGGGAGTCATTTCTCACCTTACGAAAACAGCGATTTTTTGTCTTGTTTCGGTTTTGACGGATATTGTGTCACCGTGACGGACATTTTTCAGCAGAATACACGTAGACAATCCATGAATTGCTATACTCCTCAAGAACGCAGATTAATTATTTCAATGTTTTTGACAACAATTTTGTGACTCAACTAAAATTTCGTCATTTGGTGTCTGGCTTGCCACAGGAAATACTTGACATACATGCGTTTTATATTAGTGTATGGTCGGCCCCCCCCCCCAGAAATGTTATTTGTTCGATAATATCGCTGCATCTGCCAAACATATCAACATGCGAGTGTCCACGCAATTGACCATCAGTAGATGATCCTTGCAGTGAATTTTGGCACAATATTTGAATATGTACCCGAACAGAGTCAAATATTGCATCAGCTATTGCCTGCAGACCGCCAATTGTGTATTACAGCTAAGCTCTCCATAACCTCAAACGTGATGAGGATGATTTTCTATTTAAAATCATCATTAGCAACGAGGCCCATTTGCACTTATTCAGATATGTAAATAAACAAAATCAGTGGAGTTAAAAATCCGCAAGCTCCGGTTATAGATCAATAATTTTTTCTAGGACGGTAAAGTAATTCTGTTACTGTATTCTGTTCTGTTACAACACGATAGACGGGGAAAATTATGAAGTAAACATTTCCCGCCCTCTAAGCCACTGATTTTAGTGATTTGCACTAACTCAAAAAAAAAAAAAAAACGCCTGATTTGTCCATTTCCAGACATCTTTCGTTGGGGACTTTTCTAAGTTTCGGGTCAATACAAACAAGCAGAAATGAATAATTGATCATAAGAAGTTTTAAGAAAAATCGTGGAAGACGCTATAAAATGAGCCCAAATGTGCCACGGGGAAAAGTTTCGAAGTCTAAATAAAAATAATCAAGAGCATGAATCTTTCTATTAACAAAATTACTGGATTAGAAAAACTATTGAGGACTTTTTTGCTACCTTGTTACATATATGCTGATGTTCATTGCCATATGTAAAATAAAATGATGATGTAAGTTATGATGTCAAAGGACTGCTAGCTATTCCCTTGGTATAAGAACTGTATTAAGTTTAGAAGCTGGACATCGATTACCTAACTATCCTCAGGTAATTTAGTATATCGAAAGAAATCAACCCTAAAGTTCTAAAATTCATCAGAGGGTAAATGAGAATTAAGTGCATGGAAAGCGCTTTTTGGTCACCACTTCTCAACGTCCCTGTAACTTTTCAAAGAAGAGTACTCCTAATCTCTCTACATGCCTTGGAAGGTTAGCTATTTCAGCTACAGCAATGAAAATCTTTGATTTTCATAGAGAGTTGCTAAGTGCCAAAGAACGCTTTATGCTGTAGTCAAGTAGGAATTGGCGTTGTATCAAAACGCCCAAAACCATAACTTTCAAGACCGATTAAGACATAACGCCCAAAATATGACACAAAGCTCAAATCTTAGAAATTTTTTGCTGGAAAATCGGGGCGTTATAACCGAAATCCGCTAACTTTCCATAGCTTTTATGTAAAAATACTGTGGCTAGCGAAGCCAGTGTTGGATATATTATAGACTGAAACGTGGTTGAATATATTATAGCTTCGCTAGCCACCGCAAATCTACATAAAAGTTGGGGTAAGTGGGTGGTCTTTAGCCGCAGCTCAGGATTAACATCCTACAGTATGCACAACACTGGATTCACGGTTCAATCTATAATCCAACACCAGCTACACGACAGCAATTATATACAAAAGTTAGAGTAGGTGAGAGGCCTTCGGTCGTGGGGTGTATTCCCCAAGCCTAGTCATCTTTACTATGCAGATATTGCAATTATTCTGTATTAACTAAATACAATTCAATTTAAATACTATGCAGATATAAAAAATTTCTAGGAATATTTGAGTTCATGGAATTTCCGAACGATTAATTTTAATTTAGTTCTGTTGGTTTGAATGTGCTATGTGTTAAGATTTTCATAGCAGAGTAGATTCATTAGATATTGAAAGTATAAGCGAAACTATCCAAAAAAAACCAGCTTGTAAGAGTTATAGTAAGTAATTGTAAATATTACTATGGCAATTTTATGAATCATTAAATTATCTTTTATATATTGCAATTTTCCCAATATTTATTATTATCATTTTATTGCTTATGAATCTCCACTCATGCATGATGATAAAGTGTGATCCAATACGAGGTCTCTTTGGTGGCAGGAGGCATCATCGGACCGTATTTCTTCAAAAATGCGGATGGAGCCCGCTACAATGGTGCTTGCTACAGAGCAATGATCAATGAATTTTTGTTGCCGAAAATTCAGGATATTGGTCTAGTCGACCTCTGGTTTCAACAGTATGGCGCAACATGCCATACAGCTGGAGAAACAATCGCTTTGTTGAGGGAAACGTTCGTTGAAAACATCATCTCAAGAAATGGTCCTGTCAATTGGTCACCAAGATCATGTGATTTGACGCCATTGGATACTTTCTTTGTTGATATGTTAAATCACTTATTTATGTCGATAAACCCGAAACTATTGACGCTTTAGAAGCCAACATGACTCGTGTTATTCAAGGAATACCGGTTGATATGTTCGAAAAAGTTGTCGAATATTGGACCCACAGAATGGACCATTTAAGAACTAGTCGTGGGCAACATTTGAATGAAATAATTTTTAAACATTGAGTTGTAGGAACGGAGCTATCATTCCAAATAAAGATTTACATCAATACATTGATTTTTATGTATTTTATTTAGAAAAAAAATAGAAGCTCTATCCTTTATATGTGGTATTGCGTTACCGATGGAGTCAAGTAATGACTTTTTTATTTTTTGCTCAGCTATCTAACTAATTAACTAATAGATACCATGCCACTTCAAATAATAGATATCATTATGGTGGCACTTCTATCAATAAAGGATTTTAAAGAACAACTAAACTTGCTACTTCTAAATATTAACCATTTGAGTCAAAAGGTTTTGCTGGATGCTTCCAATTTATAAATAGGGATCTCTAGCGTTTTTTTTTTTTGTGTCAATCTAGTACCAACACATGTAGGTAAGGCCAGGTTTATTTCCGGAATATGGCTAGCTGTTCCCATAACGATACATGTGAAATAAAAAAATAAAAAAAAACAGGGACCGTCAGGTATCAAAATACTATATCATCGAAAATATCGAGAAACTACAAAAAAAGTACAAAAATATCGAATAATTCTATAATAGCACTGGTCAATACTAAACATGCAACACGAACTCTGATAGCTAATACTGTTTTCGCCACCTACCCTCAATATGTACTTTTGTTTCGTTTGGCCTTAGAATTCTTGTGATATGTTGATATGCATGACCAGTACTATAGCGCAAGAGCCCGCTGTAGTTAAGTCAAGTGTATAAGATTTCAGGATGAGATGTATGGGAAAGATAGAGCTATATTTTGGTGAAACTAACTATTCAGGATTGCCGTTCCGAAGCTCACCCAGATTCCCGATAATGCCCAATATAATTTCTATATACAATTTCTTAAAGATGAAATAAGATATCCGGCCAAATTCAAATGAGTTTTGTAAAGATATAAATAGATCTTTAAGACACCATTAATAGTCTTATAAAAATGTATTATCTTTGAATGCAATATAAACTCAAATGGAATAACTCTAAAACAGGGACCATCAGAGAAATTCTGACATCGGATTCAAATACAGCATTCGGAAAAAGCATTCGGCAAAGTATATTTTGGTTTCTAAGGCAAAAGTTCGGCCAAAAGTCAATAAAGCTAAATAAATACTACTGAGTAACATCGAAACACATCGAAAAAGTTGTTAATAGCCGGAAAGTATCGAATAGTAATAAAAAAATTATAAAATAAGCTAATAAATTAATAAGCTAATAAAAGTCGATAAGCATCAAATTGTATCAAGGGAATGAATAATTGTTGAAAAGTTTCAAATAACATCAAAAACGTTATATACTTAGTATCGACACAAATCCCAAAAGTTGAGAAGTATTGAATACAATCCAAAAACAATTTATGGAAAGATAACGAAAAAGTCGATTAAGCTCAAAATGTATTCGAATACACTCGAAGATGTTCATAAATGTCTAAAAATATTAGAAATTATTAAGAAATATCAGAAATTGATTAAATTCGAATTTATTGAAAAAACCTACGAAAGTTGAAAACTAAAGAATAGTAACGAAATTTTCCAGAAAAGTCGTTATGTATCGAATGGTATTAAAATAGTTGATATGAGTCGTAATATTGATATAAGTCATCTATTATCTATTATATTGATACTTCGCATCAAAGAGTATTCAATAAACATTTAGTTTAGAGTTAATTGCTACAGTTTTGCATACAGAGCCCATTATGAAAACTTGTCTCAATTCTAAATATGCCAATATTAATATTCTATAGAATATATGTAAGTAATACATAAGAATGAATATGAATTAGCCATAATTGACTTAGCAGCTAATACTTTAACATATTACAAATAATTGAATAAATGTTTGAAAGTTTAATATTCCCATGCTAATTTTCTTAGTGATCTAACTAAAGCAGAACTCCATATGTTAAAATCGGTACAGCAGCTACGAGTTTTATAATGTAAATAAACATTGTATGGGCAACTAAGTACATATTTAATTGATCAGTGAAAAAAGTATTTTCGACAATAAGAAATGTCTAAGCGGTATATGTATATCGTGACCGTTGTCATTTTGAGCAATGTAAAAATTTATTTAAGGATGAAAAATTAATGTGAGCGGTTGAATAAATTTTTTTTATCGGTGATAAAACTTTTTGCAGTAGTGAAAGTAATTACATATACTGACTTATAGAGAAGAACTGAGCCTAACGAAACCAGTATCCCCTGAGATTTTTAGAATATATATTTTTTCCAGTGTTCAAATATTTTTTTTTTTATTTCATTACCAAAATTTCTAACTGTTGTTTTGTAAGTCAGTGCCCAGTATGACAAGCTACACTGGACTAAAACAAATAATTTCGTGCCAAAATTTTTCTTTTTATTGATCAGCGTCACCACCTGAGTCGATATATAGTAGCTCTTTCCGTCTGTCTGTCTGTCTGTTGAAATCAGGTTTACGCAAAAACTAAGCAAGCTAATTCAATGAAATTTGGCACACAGCTCACATCTTCTTGCAAGCTGCTAGCATATAAAAATGGGCGAAATCGGTTAATATATTTCATATACCCAAGTCCATTTTGAAAAAAAGTTGCAGTGATTTTGATGAAACTTGGTCATTTGGTGAAGCTGAGAACGAAATTAAGATTAGGCTAGGTTTTAAGTTTGCAAAGGCTCTTAAAGAGGCGTGGCACAGCCCTAAATTGTAACTTTTATAACGCCATAGCTCGTAAACCGTGTAAGATATTGTGATGAAATTCGGATATTCGTGTACCGAATACCCGAATTGCGCATAAAGTGGGCGGAATTTAAAAAAAAAAGTTCGTGGCACTTCTTAGCAATTAAAAAATTTGATTTCATATAACTCCAAATTGGCACAAACGATTTTCATTAAAATTTTAGGGATGCTACCACTGAAAGTAGTCAACAATACAAGCTACGTCAATAGACTGAAAAACTGCTTTTAAGGGCGTGGCACAGCCTATAATATTTATAAACGTTATAAAAAGAGAACTAGCAACGCAATCGTTATGAAATTCAATAAGGCGGATATACTTGCTAAAAGGTGTCTTCTTGCAAAATTTTGGCACAATTGTGCTGGTGGGTATGGCACCTCTCATATAAGCGAAATACGTTTAATGCTATAGATAGTGTGCTATAAGAGTAATCTTCATAAAATTTTGTGTAGAGGTGTCGGTTATTATATATAAGCTTCGGAATTAAATGAAACTTGACAAGATTGCATCAGTGGGCGGGGCACCTCCCTCATTAAAATAAAGCTGTAAGTACTATTTTAAGTGAACTATTGGAGCAATTGATCTGAAATTTGATGTAAGTGGTTTACTGAGTATTAGGTACATATGAGTCAAAAGCTGGCGAAATAACAACAGTGGGCGTGGCACCTCCCAAACAATTAAAATACCTTATGTGGCATAATTATCGAAATATATCAGCAATGATACAGAAATTTGGTGTAAGAGGTTTGTTTATAAAAAGCTATTTCTGGATCGAAATCGGACTTGATTGCATCAGTGGGTGTGTCACCGCCCTAAGGTTTACGAATACTTGCGGTACATTTTCAATCTTTTACATTTCCCCATCAATTTCATTCGGAATATTCTTTATTCTTTCGACTTTTTCATCAATTTTTCAGCATTTTTCATATATTTCGACTTATTCAATTTCTTTCAACTTTCTTTAATGGTTTTCATATATTTTCAACATTTTCAGTTTTTTTTGACACTTTTCAACATTTTTGAACCTTTTTACATTATTTTCGACTTATTCAACCTCTTCAACATTTTTTTAACATTTATTGAATAAGTACTTTCAATGCAGTGTAGGGTATGTGAGTTTCGGCCTGGCCGATGATAACACCTTTACTAGCTATAGTTAATTTCAGTAGAGTTAATGATTCAGTACCGTGGTGTTATTTTAAGCCACAATTTGTGTACTACTCCCACCCTTGTAGTAATAACTTTTAACTTAAATTTCTAGAGTGTACTTTGAAATTAAAATACTTATGTACTCATACATACAGTGGAACCTTTTAAAGTCGAACCTCGATAAATCGAAAACCTTCCAAACTCAAAAAAATGTTGTGTTCCCTTGCCTTCAAGTCCTAATAACTCCATTACTTGAAATTTGACCACTCTATTAGTGAGTCCCTACAAGTAAATTCAGTACATTTTTTCCCTCTATAGCTCGAAAAAATAAATTTGACCTCTGCATCTCGAACATAGCCGTGATTGATTTTATAACCTTTAAAAATAAGATACCGACTTTAAGATTATGCCGACAATGTACATCATTATATGTTAGAAATCAATGTAAAAGCCTACTTATGTATATGTACAACAAACCAATTTTATGAAATCATAGAGGAATCTATGAACTCATGATTTCATTTGAACTTTAGCGAAGTTACTTTATTGTTGTCGATTGAAAACTCATCAGAAGCAGTTAGTGCTACTGTAATTCATTCAATTATGTGAAACATAAATTAAAAACTTTGAGTCTCGCTGAAAAGTTAGAAACGCTCAAAACTGTCAAAAGCAGAAAGATTTTGCGAAAAAAGTTGGCCTGCCTATGATTTTTCAATCATGGAAAATATTGAATATGGTCATAATTTGTTCTGCCAAATGTTACGTATCATTCAACTTTCAAATAAAAATGTTTAATACCTCTATAACTAAGATGTTTATTTATTTCAACTCTCTAACTCAAAATTAGTTGGAATAAATCTTAGCCTCCACAAGTCGAACATTTTCTATTGAAATTCGCTTGAGTCGAAGTCCTTCATAAGTTGAAAACTCTATAACTCGAAGTTTTTGGCGTCTCCCTTCAAGTTCGGCTTACAGAGGCTCAACTGGATGTATATATACATATATATATATATAGCTGTATATACATAACATGATTGTATGTATGTAAAATGGTTAAAGACACAAATGTGAAACAAAAAATTGGGTTAGTAACAGAAAATGAATCGTATGTACAGTTGAAAAAAAGGATTACATTGTTTGTACAGGAAGGAAGAAGGATAGCAATTAATTTTTTACACAGCAAAGGAAAATAAACAGACAACACAAAATATACACTGAAATAGACAAAGACAATACCAAACTTGGCGGGTGCTCCATAAACTGTCGTTTTCGCTGGAAACAGAAGAGTAACCGTTAGCACAGTAACTGCTATAATCCATGGGGCGTGCAGATCACCAAATGTGCGCATGTTGATTGCGTTTCTGGCAATTTTCGTTATTAAAAACTCAAAATTTTATATTTTTTTCTTTTTAATTTGCACAAGTTTGCAAATTTAATATAAAATATTTTATTTCGTTTTGTTTTGTTTTCTCTTTTTTAGATAATTCACTTATTTACGACGGATGATCTCACAATGACAGTGATAAATAAAAACAGAAAATTCGTTGTTTTACCCACCAAAATCGGATGCGTTACAAAACTTTTAGATTTGAATTTTAAATATTTTTTTTTTTGTAATATTTCACAAATACAAAACAATCAAAATAAAGATTTAATGAAATTGTCTCGCGAACACCTCGTCGTCTTTTGTTGCGTTTGCAATCGAACCAAATAATAATTAACACGTTTTGCGAATAAATTTCGCGAATACTGGGTGAACTGTTTTTTTTTTCTAAAAAAAAAAAAATATTTTTTATTTATTTTATTTTGCTATCACGACGATTTTGACGCCTACACTGTTTGCGTTGCGTTGTAGGTGGTAGCTAATACCGGCGGCGTTTCAAAAAACAAAGAAGTTGTGACACCTTGGCGCAGTAGAAAAAAAAATTCGAAAAAAGCAAAGATTTGCGCAAAATAATTCGCTGGCTTTTGGGCAAAAGGAAGCGTTCGTACGTACGTGCGAAACAAAACGAAGAACGACGTCTGTACCGTTCGAAATGTAAACTTTTAATAAAATCGCGCTTCTTCGATTGACTTGCATTAACTGAATCTGATTCCGACTCCCAAGCGAAGAATGTGAAGCTGTGCTTATGAATTTCTGCCTGACTGTCGCTTTAAGCTAAGATCAGTGCTTAGACGTTAGCGGCAACAGCAGCAGCTGACGGGTTAACGTCGTGCCACTGCCGGTTTTGTCACCTTCGCTATGGTGCTGTCTGTCTGTCTGTTGACGTTTTAATCGTCGTCGAGTTTGAGTCAGTCGTTCGTTTCGAGTACCAGTTGCAGCTGTAGAAAGAAGCTTCGGTTTATTTTGAGTAATCGTTGATTATTCGTTATTTTTGTTGTTGTTATTGTGGTTGTTTTTTTTGTGTCGTTTTGTGATGCTTTGTTACGTTTCTTGTAATATTTACGTTATGGGGTTTTTTGTGTGACTTTATGGTCCAAGAGGCGGCATGGAAAAACTGTGACGTCTGTAAGTTTAAAGGATGAAATTTTGAGAAGAAATGGCTCTATAGATTTCAAAATTAACTAGCAAGGCCTAACTTACGCTAGACTTGTCCCTATGCAAAACATTCAAGGTCAAAGTTCACACAAAACATTTTTATCCTATTAGACAATTCGTCTCCTACTTAGCGGACAGCTAAATTATAGATGAAATAATTTACATCAAATAGGTTAGGTGACATTGATCACTTAAGCTCAACCGTTTTCATGATATTCAAGGTCAAAGGTTAAAAATGGTTCTTCGTACAGGTCTCGCTTTATTTCGATCAGGCATCAATTTGTGCTAGAGAAATGTACACAATGAGACTCTCAACAAGAAAGGATTGTATATATATGACCAGCCCTTATCCTTATACAATGGCTAAGCCGTCGCGTACCTAGGAGGGAAGGGGCCAAGAAGGTGGTCGCTATTTTGTGCTAGGGAAATGTTGTACATTATGAGAGTCTTTATAAGAAAGGGTCGAACAACTTTATATACATGACCACCAATATCCTTACACAATAGCAGTAGCGTACCTAGGGGGAAGGAGCCGAGGGGGTGGTCGCCCCAGGTGCAAAGTTTGAGAGGCGGCAAAATGGTTGTGAAATATATCTTATTTTGCTAGGGTTTTGGAAAGTTAAAAGTAAAGGACAGTTTTTTTTTTTTGTTAGTAAATTAAAATAGTTTTGGAATTTAGAGTCAAATATGTGTATCTCAATTTGCTAAAGTTTCAAAAATGACGATGTTGTTTTGGTAAGGTAAATTTTTGGTAGGGTGCGTCAAATAACTTCTTTGCTTCGGGCGCCCGATGTACACGCTACGCCTCTATGTCCAAGTCTTAATACCTATGTAATTACAATTTACCATAGTGTAAAGCACAGGCCAAAAGATTACGGAGCTTAAGAAAATAAATAGGCATTAAATGTTTTTTCCAAACTATATTTCTCGGGCCATATAAGTCAGTACGTTAAAGAATTTTTTTTATAGATATTGACATAACATGCAGTGTAATATGTACAAAAAAAAACTTTTTAACCTTTGACCTTAAGTATCATAGAACTTATTAGAAACAACGTGCTATGAGAAATTATCTTATCTCTAACTTTCCTTCAGGTTGAATTACAGTCTCGGTCAAAACAAAACGAGATAAGTACCGAAAATCTTTTTTGTGACATTTGACCTTGTAAGCGACCCTTGCAAGTCTGATTTTGATGCAAATATTATTTCTGTCTTACAGTTCTGGATACAATTAAGTCCTTTCATTTTATATGTTACACGCCAGTTTTCTACAGTCGCCTCGGAAGTAAGGTAACACTCTTCGATCATGTAATCATCACGCCTTAATCGGTTTAATGGAGTAGCTGATATGCTACTAAGTACTGACGTTGTAATTTACACCTAAAAGTAAATTGTAGAAAATAGTGATTTATAGAGCACATTGGTCATGAGATTTGTATTAGAAATATCATCTTGAGAAAATCGAAATCTATTTCTCAACGCTCAATTACTCAAATAGAAAAAAAAGTAAGTTTTATAAATCGATTTCATGTCCTCATGTGTCATCTTTCATCGTTAAAACTTTTAATAAGAACTAAAATTTCGCAACAATAAAGTTATGTAATTTGGATGTGCCAGATGTACCTCAGATGATGTGTCTACTTCAAACATTACAAAGAAATCCTGAGGAGTACCCCTTTATTTCTTTATAATGCAGTCAAGTCCCTTACTAAGACTTATTAAACTAAATACTTTCTTGAGAACTTTGAAGTGCTGTTCTGAGTCTTCAAAGCTGAACATCTCGCAATGAGGGTTTTCACTTCACATGACCCAAACGACTTATACCTGTACCATTTCCTAGTCCATTCTTCCCAAGCAAAAGCTTGCCAATTTGCCTGCAGCTAGATAGATTCCCCTAAGAAGTAGTAGCATTCCATGAGGGGTATGAGGGGGCGGTTGCGCTGGGCCCAACGCTTTGGCAGCGGCAAGACGGTTGTGAAAGATATCTCATTTTGAAAGTGAAAAATTAGAACCTTTTTTTTGGTAAGGTAAATAAAATTATTGCATGTATCCCAAAACAACACAAAGTTTTGTGTCAGTAGGGGGCGATAAATATCTAATTTTCCCCGGGCGCCCGATGTCCACGGTGCACCATTGCTAAGGAAAGCCCGATATGGTATATTCTAATACTATGCATGATAAATCTTAGGTAGGTTTTATGTTTATTGAAGAGGCCAGATAATCCCGTTATACCTAGCTCATCAGCCATGAATGCTCTTCGTGAAGCCTTCTTGAAGCTACTAGAATAGCAAACACTTTTGTAAGGAATTAAGTTATACACCGGCTTTAAGGGAATGCATTCACTGATATTAAAGTGTTCCGAATCAAGGCCAGAAAAATTGTCAATGACAGATATAATAATCTCGCCTGGTTTATAGCTGGAGCATCCGGTTTGATGCCAGTGCTACCTTTCAGTTAACGGCCTCAGGTAGATAGTTCGGAATATTAACCTAGATCCATATCAGTCGATATTAGAAAATACGTAAATTTTTCACATAACGAAATTCATTTAAATAATGTTTTGCTTAAATATATTGATATTTATATATTTCATATTAATATGAAGAGAAATCGGACAAGAATTAGAATACCATATATTTATTTGAACTAATTTGATCCCCTCACGCAAATATCATCTTGGACTCATAGAAATAGTTTTAACTGCCAATTCAGGGCACAGTAATATTTACCAACATTTGTTTATTATTAATAAATATTTTTAAAAACATTGTATGTGAACTTTTTTCAACCTCTTCCAATGAGAAAGAAACTGTCAGCCATTTACCGGCATCTATTTGATGCAATATCTTAAACCGGAATGATTTTGAATGTCATACTGCAATAAATGAAAAGTATTAAACTTAAATGAATTTATGACATTACTACCTGTACACTGAGAAAATAGAATGTTAACTTTGAATAAATTTATTTGGTTTACATTAACGTGACCAGATATTTTTCACCAAAACGCGGAGCAGGTATTTATAAGCTGATGAAACTTTTTTGAATATTCGTTTGTTTTATGTACTATAAAAAAAGGTCCCTACTTTCACCAAAATCCCTAGCAAAATAAGATGTTTTATTTTCTATGAAAACGCGGACCACGCGGAGCAGAAAACAAAAAACGCGGATCATATAATCACGTTAGTTTACATGTTTCAAAACATATTTACGAATAAGGAATTTTGGTAAAAGTTAATGTATTTTGCATAAAAGTAAAAGCTTATTGGGTCAACTTTCATATTTTTTAAGAGGTTTCATGAAATTTGAGTCAAGCAAGTAAGTACATATAAAGGGTGCTCAAATTTGAGTTATATTTTTCAATTTTCAGTAACTTTTTTACAGGTAGGTACTAGATTGCACCGATGTTTTTTAGGTAAAAAGTCAAAACATTCCGATAAGCTAAAACGGACAAGGTTTCATTGTTAAAACTTATTTTGAATGTGATGAAAGTTATTGAGGAGTTGAAAAAAATGTTCAAAATACGTTTGAAAAAATGGTCCAACAAACTGTGTTATTAAACTTATCATTGTTACATTTGAAGAAACTGGTTCAGTTCACAATTACAGAAGCAGAATTTTTCATCGTAGTGGTCATTTAAAAGAAAATATTGCAGCTGTTGGCACAAGTTTTGCTAAAGAGTCAAGGGCATGAATTCTCGTTCAATATATTACACAAAGATTGAAAGATATTGATGTCCAGAATAAATTGTTTCAGCAATACGGTGCAACACGCCACACAGCAACGCAATAAATCGATCATTTAAAAAATAAGTTTAATAAACGAATAATTTCTCAAAGAACAGACGTGAATTGACCACCAACATCATATGATTTAACACCATTGGATTTCTTTTCATTGGGTTTCTTGAATGACAAAGCTTACGCGGATAAATTCAAACGGTTCAACACTTCAATTATAATTAGTAATATGTAAATTTTCGCGAAAAGGAAGTTTTTTTCAATCAAACTATGATTTGGTAATTGTTACCAAATATATAAAGTATGAAATGAAAGAGTTTAAATAGGTATATCGCCTATAGTGATTTAGGACTGTCCCAGAAAAAACTTACGTTTCTTTTTTCCAGTTAAAAAAAAAATATCCAATAAATTCCTGGATATTTTTTCTTTTTTTTATTGATTACGGCTAGTGTTCAGAATATAAATAACTAAAAACTAATACACAATTTTTTTTTTTTTGCATAAAAATTTCTTACTTTTTTCTTAAGGCCCTTCATTAACTTTTGCACAGTTGTTTCATTGATATTACTGTACAATCTTTTCCACTTAAGTCTGAAGTCTTGTAAATTTTTCGCATCCTTACCACTCTTTCGAAGGTCTCTTTTCATTAGAGCTCAATATCTCTCAATTGAACGAAGCTCTGGGCAGTTGGGCGAATTTGCATTTTTTTGGTACAAAATTGATATTTTTACCATTCCATCGTAGATTTAGAGTAATAAGAGGTTGCCAAATCAACCCCCATGAGAACGAATAAATGGTATAACACGTTTTCGAGGCACTCGTCTATATAATCTTTGGAATGGATTGTGCCTTGCGTAACAAAAAATCTGCATCTGAGACCACAGGTGCATATGGCCTGCCAAACCATATATTGCTTAGGAAATTTCGAAATTTTTTTTCTTTGAAATTACTAGACGCATGGCCCTTTTTCGGTGATGTATAATATTCGTCGTCCATAACACAGCAATCAAATTTAGTGAGGTACCTTTCATACAATTTTCGGGCACGCATCTGAGCCATCAACTGCTTTTCATGAGAACGGTCTGGTAGTTTTTGAACTCTATATGCCTTCAGCTTACTTTTCTCCTCTATCCTTTGTACAGTAGATTTCGATGTAGCTGATCTAGCCGTCATATCTAGCACAGCATTCTGCCTAAAAATATGTTTCACCTTCGTCGCTACCTTTGGATTAGAAATTTCTGTCTTTTTGTCTAAACTTTCTTTTCGGAAAACAGGAAGATCCTTCTTATATTTAGAAATGTTAAAAAATTCTGGGCTTCTGCCTGAACCTTTTTTTCGTGAATCTGGTGCGCCAACTATTTTATCTGCTGCGCCAAATATTTTATCTGATGCAGCAACTATTTTATCTGATGCACCAACTATTTTTGCTATAGCTGAATATCTTAGCTCTGGATTTTGCAGGTTTGTGGAAAAAATCAGTTCGCGGACTTTTTCTTGCTTCTTTGTCGTTAGAAATGCTATCTTCAAGTGTTACATATCATACCAAACGTCACTTTATATAAAATAAATATTGTGTCTTTTTAGACCTATAAGATTCTCAGGTAGAGCATAATCTTAAAAAATAATAACAAGTTTTTTCTGGGACAGTCGATATTACCAATTCCTAATGTATATGAAGTGAAATTGTTTTTTCTGTGTAGTAATTATTTGTTGTGGTCGATTACTTTGTTTTGAAAAACTAATGAAAACAAATGACGTTTTATGTATTTTGTTTTGTATATGCAATATTGTTAGTTCGTTTGTTTATACAAACATTTATACATAGCTCAGATAAATCGTTGGCTTTTAAAATGTTTCATTTTTTTTTCTGCAACGGTTAAATTTTTGACCTTTGTTTTATTCATTCATTATGTTTTCCTAAGTTTTTCCTTATATTTTTCATCACACCGTACATAAATAATAGTCACACATTGCTTAAATTTTTTTAAATATGGTTACCATTGTTATAAATGTGGGGAAGGAAGTATATTTATTTAAAATGTTTTTTTTTTTTTAGTCGAAGGCGTAATGGATACTAATACGATCACACTAACTTTTGGTCGAGTGCATTTTTGTTATAATCTTATTCGCTATACGAACATTATAATATTTAACCTTATTTCCCCAATATTACTTAAAATAATTTTGGGCTCGAATTGGCGGCGCCACGCTTACTGGCGGAAATCGGCACAGTTTTGTTTCATTAAAATCTCATAGTAAACAATATCACGACATTGAATTTGATTATGATTGCTCACATTGTTCAGTAAAAATTACATATGAGACTTCGAAATGATATATGAAAAATATTTTTGAATGAGGGCTACCCTAAATATGTACCATAAATAAAAGTTTTATATTCTTCGCTATGCCTCTTAATGTAAAAGACACGTGGCGTAAATTTCCAGCAAAACGACTAAGTGGTTTTTGTGAAAATATTATTTTAAAAATTTTTGGTATGAGGGCCACCCTAAACAAAAGTTTAGCCTCAGCAATGCCTTTTATAATAAAAGTTAAATAATGTAGAGTCGGTGTGAATTGATTAAACGGTCTTCGTTAAAATGAAATATTAAAAGTATTTCTGAATGAGAGCCACCCTAAATATGCACCTCAATAAAAGTTTTATTGCATAAGCTATGCCTCTGAACATAAGGGCACGTGTTGTAAATTCCATGTGAATCGATTAAGTGATGTTTGTTAAAATGCTATTTTAAACATATTTTCGTATGAGGGCCTCCCTAAATAAAAGTGTTGTAGCCTTAGCTATGCCTCATAACATAGATTCGGTGCAAATCGAATAACCGGTCTTCGTGAAAATGATACTTTAAAAATATTTTTGTGTGAAGGCCTCCCTAAATATTTACCCTAAAAAAAGTTTTATAGCCTAATCTATGCCTTAAATAAAAGTTTTATACCCTAAGACATCCGCCTGGTCAATATTAACATACTGTAAAAGATTCATCAAAATCGGCCCGATAATTTTCGCGTCCATAAGAAACAGACAGACAGACAGACAAAAACTGAATTTTATATAGTAGATTATTACAAACCCAATGTTTTATGAGTATGTGACGTCATAAAGTTGAAAATTTAGGGAAGCGCCACGCTCCGTTGATGGGTTTGTATGGAACGGCAGCCATAAATAGTAATATCTGCGCAAGACTCTTTAAATTTGTCACACGTATTTTTCATTAAAACAACAATAGTTTGTGGATATGTAAAAGAATCGGTACACGCACACACCTACCTCCCATACAAAGATGCAATGTGGTTGTGACCTTTTCTTCAATATGGGTATCGATTTCCATTAATTTGGCAATGCATATTTCAAAAATGTTACAAATTTTGCTATATCTTTTATAGTTTTCAAGTTATTGTTGGAAACATTTTCGAAGCTTATCCATTCTGTTATTGAAAGTCATTTGAATTTATATCGTTTGTCCCAAGGGGAATGAACGTAACTCTCTTCTGAATATAATCACCTCACCTCCGCTGTAAGCTCTTACAACTGATACAATTTTTGTAAAGGTTCCTATTGATGTAGGTTTCGTGGAACACAGTTTGGGAAACCCTGGTGTACAGCTTAAAATTTTTTGCTTTTTTGTAAGCAATTCACAAGTACTCAATATGCTTACGTACATATTTGAGACATTAAGCTTTAATACTTTTTTATTGTTATTTTTAAAAAAAAATTTTTAAATCTCGGCAGCGCCTCTTAATTGCTACTGGCTTTCGGCAGAGTTGCCAACACAGTTTTTCATTGATTTTATTGTTTACTTTAAATGTGTTAACTGAGTTATATTTGATTTTTTTTTGTCATTGTTTGGTTCTCTTTTCATATCGCGTTACTTATGTTTTTTTTTTCTTTTTATTCGATTTGGTTTCAAATGGTTTTTCGTAATCCAGTTTTCTTCGACCCATTATCATCATAGCAGATACTCGAACAGAGATAATTTTTATTGTGTGCTTTCTTTTATTTGAGTTTTTTTCTGATTTTATTGTGTCATTGTTTGATGTGGTAATTTTGCGGCATTGCTGATAAATAGTAAACCCGTAGGATTTTGCGCTTTTGTTTAAAGTTTTTTTTTTAATTTTTGTCTTATTCGGAAGATATTGATGCTTTAATTGTTTATCATCAAATTTGAGGCATTTTAAATACCGGAATTTTTTGTAAGAGAATTATTTCATAATTTTTAAACAAATAAGTAATATGGCATTTACCTCGTAAAGGGTGTACCAATAAAAATGCACTTTTTAAATTTTGTATAACTTTGAAATTTGACAGCTGTAACCTATAATTGCTCCGATGATTTAAAATGGAGCGCTACACAAAAAAAACATCGCGTTATCATTGTGAAAACCCATTACAAAAAAAATATAGGAAATTTAAAAAAAGTGCTTCTAATGTGGCAGTAACTAAAAGAGTGTTTAAAAATTTTAAGAAACTGAGTCGATAATGGACAGTAAGTCTCCTTTGTGTTGACTTCGCGTCGATCTCCATTGCTGCTGTAACCGAGAGTGTCACGAAAACCCGAAAACATCAATTCGAACTCGTTCTGGACAGCTCAAATTTCTCGAAGACCTCCACTTTCATCCGTACAAGATTCAGCTTATTCAAGAGCTCAAACCAGCAGATAATGCAAAGCTCCGGCAATTAGTTCAATTGGTAATGGAGCAAAGTGAATGCCGATTTTTCAAAAAAAAAGTAATTTTCTTTCCATCTGTATGGCTTCGTGAATAAACAAAATTGTCGAATTTGAGGCTCAGCAAATCATCAGGCGATTCTGTCTGGTGCGAATTTTGGTCAGGCGGCATGATTGGGCATTAATTTTTTGAAAATGAGGCCAGAATTGCTGTGACTGTGAACGGCCTTCGTTAAAGGAACATGAAAACGGAGTTCTTTTGGCCCCAAACTGACGATATTTATCTGGACGACATGTGGTTTCAGCAGAACGGCGCCAACTGATACACCGCGCATGAAACAATCAATTTGTGGCAGCAATGATTTCCAGACAAAATCATCTCACGAAATTCTAATGTCAACTGGCCTCCAAGAACATGCGATCTTACGCCAAGCGATTACTTTCTTTTTGTTTTAAGAAATCTCGGGCTCATGTGAATAAACCAGAAATAGTGCCTGAGCTAAAGGCCGAGATCCAACGCATTATCGGTGTGATACAGCCACGTCTTTATGAAAAAGTCATCGGAAATTTCATGAAAAGAGCAATGGCCTGCCATCAGAGCCGCGGTGACCATTAACCGGATATTTTCATACTTAATCGGAAAAATGTAATAAAAATATTATAACTCGTTCAAAAAATACGCTTTTTTATTTTAAAATAAAAAAAGCACCCTTATTGGGACAGCCTTTATTTAAGTTTTGCTTAATATGATTATGTCATGTATCTAAATAGTTTTAACAAAAATAGCCAGCACTACTAAAATCATATACAAATAAATATTCATTCATTAGATTAAGTCGATTGAATGTAATCTGCCAATGACATGAATTAATAAATTCTTTTGAAAATCAAAAATTAAATAAATTTTCTTAATTTATCTTCCAAAAAATTGATAAAATCAAAACAAAATTATGCTAATGAATATTTTCAACACAATTCATTATAATTAGTTATGGTTCATTGAAAATTCATTAAGGCGTTAAACGCACTTCGGGTTCTATTACCACATAATTGGTCACATTTAATTTATTACACGCCATCACGTTTAGACATGCTTTGACTTTTATACAGACAATAGTTTATACATATGAATGTATGTATTTACATATATGCGTTAAAGGCTTAAATGTAAAATAATTGCCGAGAGTATTCAATAATCACCCATTCAATATAAAGCTCTTGTGTGGTATTACGTTCACACTCGCCACATATCTAACGTTTACTCGTAGCTGCGAATCGCTGACTTGTTAGACCTTAACAATGAACGCTACTCTGAATCGATCAACGTGCAAACTTATTTAACAAAAGAAAACAGATAATAAAGGAAAATAAATAAATATGCGTAAAAATAATACAATAAAATTGTGCGAGTAGTTGATATATCGTCACGATTACCGCATGTCAGGAAAAAGTTTGCAATAGCGGCTATTTGTTGTTATAAGGGCACATACTTTGACGAAATTGTGATTTTTATTATAACACAGTACATAACTTATAGAGACATATTTTTTTAATATTATTGAAACCGATATTTGGTACAGAGATGATACAAAAACGGTCATAAAAGTAATGGTCGAGGTCCACACCAAAAAATAACCATTTATATATGAAATGGTAGCTAAAAAAGTCAAAAAACGGAGGTATTGCGAATGCAATGCAAGACAGTAAGCCGACCCTCGAGCAGTCAGATCGACACCGCAAACACTGAAATTTATATTAAATCTTCTTCCCATTTAACCGTATGTACATCATTAATAAATAAAGGATTGTAACAAGCTTTTAAGGTTCTGAAGGTCACAGATCTACCCGCCGTACGGCAATCGATTACCGAACACCAGTATTTGACTTTGACAGTGTCTACAACATCAAATTTCTAACAAGAAGAGAGTGGAACTCTATCATCGTTCTGGAATAAAAGGAGCTAGCTAACTGTCTTCACGGATGGATCCAAGATGGAATTCGGCGCAGGAGCGGGTGCTTACTTGGATAATTTGGGTTTGGAGTTGTCTTTCAGACTATTCAATTACTGCAGCGTTTTTCAGGCTGAAGTCTATCAAGCCGCATAAGTGATACAGAACAGGCAGCTTACACCCTCATTCATAACCATATGTGTGGACAGTCAGGCAGCGATCAAAGCACGCCAAAATCATGAAGTCTATGTGTGTAGAACACTGCAGGGAGTCACTATGTTCAATCCCATAGCATACTATAGAACTCTGCTGGCTGCCTGTTCATAAAGGTATTCCCGGAAATGAGAAAGCTAACGAATGTCCCAAAATAGGATCAGAACAACTAAAGAGTCAACAAGTGGTAGAATTTAAGATACCGCCCGCTGAACTCTATTATCGGTTAGAGGGTATAAAAAAGTAACAAACGAACATAAGGTGGAACCTTACCGCCGGATGCAGAACGTCTCGAAACATCTGGCCTAGACTGAATCTAGGGAGGACACAGCCTCTCTTAAGATTCAGCAGAGAAGAGCTAAGAACTGCTGACGGGGCAATGTGTTATTGGCACTGTTGCCGCCAAATATGGTGCCACTTCCAGAGATTTCTGCAGGAGTTGTGGAGACGAAGAAGAGGATGAGACGGTTAGACACCTACTCTGCGAATGTTTGGGGCTAATGAGGAAATTAATCAAATATTTTGTCCATGACTTCTTTGTTGGTCATGAGGAACTAGCCCAGTTGGAGCTCACCAGCAACCTCAACTTCACCAAGGCTTTTGGGTGGTTCACTTATCTTCACTGACAGTTTAAAGCAGTTTTTTATACAGACACAGCCGACGCATTATTGGGTTCTGTCGTTAAGGTTGAATAGTATCGATGTATAACGAAAACGTTAAGAAAGTCAATTAATATCGATTAGCACAGAAAAAGTTATTATATATTGAATAGTATCGAAAAACATCGATTGGTGAACGTCCGAAGAGCCAAAAAAATTCGAAAAGTGTTGTAAACTTCGAAAAAATCGATAAATGCAAACTCGAAAAAGATATGATCATGCAAAGTTTTATTAAAATTCAATAGTTGATTCGAGTGATATTGAAATATGAATAATTTTTTGCCTACAGCCTTACCTATGAACAACGAAGAATTTATGGGTCATTATTTTTAGCACCAGAAATGATATTGTGTCGTGATATGTAGGTTTGCTATTGATCTTATAGAATGCTCCATATCACTTCTGTATACATTTTTATCATACACATCAGTATGTTCTCTTATGAACATTTTTTTTCTTTTGCCCGATAGTAACGTAGGCTACTAATATTATTCTATTGATTTCTTGCCAGATGGATAAGAATCTTCCTAGATATGAGAGCCCACAAAAGAGGTAAGTTAACATATCCTAAGGAGTTCGTTTTCGTTACTGGTCCCTCACTAATTTTGCATTTGATCACGCTGCTTTTCAGCACATTGCTGATCAACCGAGTGACCCCGGAAACAGTATAACAATTTTTCTATGATATGTTTAGTTTTTTTGTTTTTAAACTTTTTTAGGAATCGTTGGGTCTTTGAATGAGAGTCTCAATAGGCTGGTTACCACACGAGAAATTCGGATAAAAAAGTTAAACTCTTTTTAACAACACTAATCAGTTGTCGCATCATCACTGATACCCATGCTAATTACTGAATATTAAACTACGAGTATTTTTTGGTACGTTAACCGCGCACTTAATATTCGCTCACCACATGCACACACTCATGCACACACTCGTGCACTCAAGAACGAATACTTAAAATATCGGTTTTCTTTTACCATACCAAGTGATCATCTTTAAAAATGTGTGTTAAGGTCAGGGTGACCCGGTGATGTTTTTTTTTCTGCGCTTTATATTTTTTTGATTTTTCTTATTTTGGTCTTTAATTTTGTTTTGGATTTTTTTATGAGGTCTTGTATTTTTCTCTTTTTTGGATATTTGCAATAAGAAGCATCTATAAAAGTGCATGCTTTTACACCCTACACACAGTATATTGTATTTTAATTTTATCATTACACAAAGTATATGTATCCTCGTACAGCGATATCTTTTGAAGTCGATATAAAGAGTGTACCAATAAGAGTGCACTTTTTAAATTTTGTATAATTTTGTTTTCGTGCAAGTGGCAACTCTGAAATTTGACAGCTGTATCCTATGATTGCTCCGATTATTAAAAATGGAGCGCTACACAAAAAAAAAACAACGAAAATGTGCAATGGAGCAAAGTGAAGTGAATGCCAATTTTTCAAAAAAAAAAAAAATGATATTCAATGATGAAGCGCATATCCATCTGAACGGCTGCGTGAATAAACAAAAATTCTGGAAATTGGGGCTCAGAAAATCTTCACGCAATCCATGAGAAGCAATTGCTTCTACAACGAGCAACTGCCTGGTGCGGATTTTGATCAGGCGGCGTGAATGGACCTTACTTTTTTGAAAATTAGGCCAGAATTGCAGTGACTGTGAACGGTATCGTTGTAGAAACATGAAAACGGAGTTCTTTTGGTCCCAAATTGAACGGCTTGGATATGAACGTCATGTGGTTTCAGCAGGACGGCGCCAACTGCCACACCGCGCATGTAACAAACAATTTATTACAGCAACGATTTCCAGATCAAATCATCTCACGAAATTCTGATGTCAACTGGCCTCCAAGATCGTGCGATCTAACGCCAAGCGATTGCTTTCTTTGGGACTTTAAGAAATCTCGGGCCTATGTGAATAAACCAGAAATAGTTCCCGAGCTCAAGACCGAGATCCAACACGTCTTTGGTGAGATACAGCCACATCTTAGTGAGAAATCATCGAAAATTTCATGAAAAGAGCAATGGCCTGTCATCAGAGCCGCAGTGACTATTTGTCAAATTATAATATCACAGTTCGCTGAAATACTACGTATTTTTATTTTTAAATAAAAATGTGCACTGTTATTGGGACACGCTTTAGTTAGTTATGATGTTCTACCTATCTAAATATTTGTTTATCCGTGTGTTTGTCAGCCTGTTTGCCTGGCTGTCTATATAGCACACTGCCTGTATGTCGGTCTGTAACGCTTACGACCAAATGAAGAGAGGGAATACAATTAAATTTGGTACACTGAATATTTTTTCAGTTTTAGTCAGTTGGTTTGAAAAATGGTGAAATCAGCTTATGGACACGCCTGCTGCCCATGCAAATAACTCATTTTCAATGCTCTTCTGGGAGGGTTATATTACGTAAAATGACCAAATTTTCAAAAATATTAGGAGTGATATGTACTGATACTGGACAAATATGACACAAAGTAATGACTATTTGTATATAGGAACGCAAAAACAACATTCTAAGCGATCTACTAATCGACACCAAGTGTAAAGGTGAGGCATAACCTCTCCATATAATTTGCTTTCATTCTCATACTGATTTTCACACGTCAAAAAATGGCAAGGCTTGGAATTGTGGGTGTGTCTTATCACACCATTACACCACTACAATTCTCACAATACTAAAGGAACAAAAATACCCTTTCAATTAAAATTGAAGACTTTTACTTGCAATTTTTTCATATTAATGCTGTGTAGGGTACTTAATATTTGGCAAGGCCAAAGATAACACCCTTAATAGTTTTAAATTGAAATTGAAAAATGCGCCAAAACAAGTAAAACCTGTGACTTTTAAAATTGAAGACGATTAAACGATGATGATGATGATGATGATGATGATGATGATGATACAACG
Organism: Meiosimyza decipiens; assembly: GCA_963680825.1. Taxonomy (NCBI): domain Eukaryota; kingdom Metazoa; phylum Arthropoda; class Insecta; order Diptera; family Lauxaniidae; genus Meiosimyza; species Meiosimyza decipiens. The sequence continues at coordinate 21,093,554 of OY804261.1, read as the reverse complement.
TGTCATCTGAAAAACATTATTCAATTTAAAGATTTTATAGCTCGTTGGACAGTTTCAGCTGCAAGTTGCAAAATTCAATTTTTTCGCTTTAAATTTTGTCATTGAAGAGTTTGATGTTTATTTCGCTGGAACAAAACAACAACTTTTGGGCGTAGGCGAAATTACTTTATAAAAACTTTAAAATTAACAATATAAAACTTGATACTTTAGTGAAGCTTTTGCTGTAGCTATGTAGTAATACGAACAAAAAACTGGTTTAATAAATTTACTTTAATTGTTGCTGATTTAATTTAAATTTTAAATTAAAGTAAAGTTATTACGGGTTTTTTCGCTTGCATAATTCCAAACTACAGAAGTTAAATGCTTGTAACGCTATTTATATCTGTGATTCATGAGTTTTTTTTTTCTATTGAAATTCTATTCAAGAACTTGTGTTTTTACATTTTTGTATGACATTCTTAAAAAATGTTAGAATTATTTACTTTATAATTTTTTTAAGTTGTTATATCAAAGTCAGAGCCAATGAGAGAAATTAATGGGCTGGTGGTATCAATGTTCGTGCCACCTTTCTACCAACAATGAGAAAAATTGTAATTGATATTTCATTCATATGCAATATTATTTTATCAATCAATAATTTGTATCTATGCAACATGGTTTTTTTGCCTTGGCCGAGTCCAAAACATTGATTACCTCAGTCCAATCCAATCCGATCGAAAACAAATTTCTTTGTCAATTCCGATTCCGGACAAAGAGTTGCATATTTTGGGTCGAACAGGAACGATGAAAGCTTTTATCCTTACATGAACTCTGAAACAGCGTTCAGGTCTGAAAACAATATCTAATTTCTTCGAAGCAATGTCATTTAACAACTCAAATGGATCAATGGATGAATGATTTCACTCAATAATTCTTGAACCCCGTCGTCAAAATATTGCTCTGTAAGACCAGCGTTCATAAAATCATCTTCCATCTTTGAGAACCGAATATTTTCATAATGTTTTCTACGAAAATAAGATTTTTTTCAAAAAAATCAAAGTACTGTGCGACCTCGGTCAACGTAGCCCTCGATAAAAGCAACTCCTCAATGCTCGCTTTTTTGTACGTATGCCATTTGAATATTATCTATAGCATTTGTACTGGGAAATCGAATAATGTTGAGAGTTTGTATATACGCCAAGATTGATAAATCCTCATATACAAATGGTTACTTAAGCAAATAAATGATGATTCATCTGTTGATGAATTGACGTTGATTTATATTTAAAGTTTTTCTCATGAAATATCTATACCCGGATACCTAAGATTTTTTGACTCCATCATTGCAACTTCCGCGATTGTTGCAACAGGCTTGGTTTTTATTAGTTGCGTTAACCGAGGCCGCACTGTACTGCTGAAAATGTACAGCCCCCTTTCAAAGAACCCTTGTCAAAGGGCGCCAAAATCAGTAGCATTCATTTCATTTTTTTGTATTTCTGATTTGTCAACAGACAGTGGATAATGGTGAATATGATTTTATTGCCGTAGATCACGAACCTGAAATATCAATCTCGTCACAATTTTTAGAAAAATTAGATCGAGGACTTGAAAAAAATGCGACGTGATAGAAATCTACAACTACCATCCATTACCATATCCATAATACATTAACTCCATAAGGGTCTAAATCCCTAGCTTTATGCTAAGCCATTTGGTTCCGATTTTCAACATATCACTTTCTATCATTACGCGCATGATATTTCGGTCCTTCCTCTCAATTTTCTCATACAGGTTGCTTCAAAGCGCTGAACAAATATTTTCTCTACTGTCTTGCCTGATCGACAAGTCCATCCATCGCAGTTCAAATAGGAGTATGGTTGATAGCCAAATAAAGTTAGTGACTTGAAGTCGTCAACCTAGACTGATGAATACTTCAGATGATATCTGAAAGCAACTGATTGGAAAAATTAGACTCGTTGCTGTTCGATGAATCAACTTATGTCTATGATTGTACCCAGTTTGTACGTTTTGTATTATTAAAAGCAAATATTGATATTCATAAATATTTTACACAACATTAACTTGTACATGTACTGAACTGCTGGCATAGTGAGATTCTTTGCTATACTATGTTTTTTCCCCATTTTGTTCACACGAAATTATACTTAGGTTAGGTTAGATTAGGTCAGATTTCCCGATGTGATACCCTACATATATATTGAAATCCCCTCCTCAAACTATCTTATTGAATGGGGGCGTATCTCCCAGAAGCCTTGGTGAAGTTGAGAATACTGGTGAGCTTCAACTTTGGTAGTTTCTCAAGACCAGCAAAGAATGCATAACCAAAATATTTCGTTCGTCTCCTAATTAGCTCCAAGTATTCGCAGAGTAGGTGTCTAACCCTCTGCTTCGTCTCCATAACTCCTGCAGAAGTCTCTAAATGGGCAACAAGCTTTGGCAGACAGTACCTCGTCAGCACTAATACAACAGTTTCTAGCTTTCCTCTACTGAATCTTAAGAGACTTTGTGTCGTTCCTGGATTCAGTTTAAGCCACATGTTTCTGCATCCGGCGGTAAGGTTCCACCTTCTGCTGGTTTGTTTTTTGATTGTGCGCTATATCCGATAATGTTATCTTTTGGTCTACCACTTGTTGAATCTCTGTTGTTCTGATCCTATTTTGACATATTCGTCTTTTTCATTTCCGGGGATGCCTTTATGATCGGGATTCAGCAGAGTTCTATATTCGTAGTATGCTGTTGGATTGATCGTAGTAACTGCCTGCCACCTAAACTTAACGATTTTGGCGTTCAGTGGTTTGAGCGCTTCCTGACTGTCCGCACATATGGTTATGAAAGAGGGAGTATGTTCCCTGTTCCGTATCATCTGGGCGGATTTGTATAAATCATAGTTTTTAGCTTGAAAAACGCTGCAGTAATTAAGTAGTCTGAAAGATATCTACATGCTCTTATTATCTGAGTAAGCACGCGCTCCTGCATCGAATTCTATCTTGGATCCATCTGTGAAAATGGTTAGCTCCCTTCATTATAAAACGGTGCCAGAAATCCACTCTCTCTTGTTGGAATTTTGATGTTGTAGGCACTGTCAAAGCCAAGTACTGGTACTCGGTAATCCCTTGCCGTAAAGCAAAGTTCCCGCTGCATATCCTGCAAAATAGACCTGTGACCTTCAGAACTTAGAAGCTTGTTACCATCTTTTAACCTAAGAATCTCTTTTGTCGCCTTATTCCTGATGTACATATAGTTAAATGGGAAGAAGATGTATTATAATTTTCAGGCCTGTTTGTGGTGTCGATCTGACTAGTCGAGGGTCGGCTGCAGTAATTGTATAGTCTGAAAGACATCTACATGCCCATATTATTTGAGTAAGCACCCGCTCCTGCGCCGAATTTTATCTTGGATCCATCCGTGAAGATGTTTAGCTCCCTTCCTTCCAGAACGGTTATACTTGGCCTAAAGTATATAAAAAGGTTATCTCATTTCACATCACTATAACAATTCTCTCCCACTGTCAGTAATCGCGAGAGTAAGTTTGGACTCGCTGTTGCAAAACTTTGAAAAACAATGATGTAAACGTTTAAAGGCGGGAATCCCTATTGTATTGCATATATATACATATATTGTATTAAAATTAAATAAAATATTAATATTATAAAATAAATACATCAGATAAATTAACAAATTAAGCAAAATATATCGGTTAGAAATGAAAGTAAAAACACAATTACGAACACACCCGGATGTAAATCCAAAGCAACAGTACAAAAAAAATCTAATTTTTTGAGATTCGAACATGAAGTATCTACGAGCATCAGTTAAGCAAGTTGTTGAATACCAGATTTTATGTCAGATTCACGCAAATTCAAATTCAAAGTGTTAACAAGCGTAACATCACTAAAATCCATATATCAAGTCATCACTTGAGATTTTTTTTCGTCGCTTTTTATAACATGGGCACTGTGTGTGTTTCGATGGTCCATAAATCTGGTTATTTTTGACAAATTCGAAAAATTTGAGTCTATTAGTTGTATTTAGTTAATATTTGTTTTCACTTAATGTAAACAGACTTAACTATTGTTTGTGTTTTCGATTAAATCTACTTTAAAACTAGTTGGCAACATACATATGTATGTATGTATGTACATTGTACATATATTGAATTGTCAAACAAAATAAAAATCAAAACATGACAACTGTCAGATTAACATTTTAAAAGATTTAATCGCGTGAATACCCTACTTAAACTCATTTTGAAGCTGCTGCTGCAAAAAGAAAAAAATGCGTTATTGAATGTTAAGTGTTAAAAGTTTATTTTTGGTTTTTTGGTGAATAAATTAAAGAATTGTTTGCTTGCAGAGTTTCACACAACTCGGTGACATGAACACTTAATTTTTATTGAAAAAATTCATAAAAATTATCTTACCAGCTCCCACTGCGGGTATGAAGGAGTATACAAAAATGAGTTTTTAAAAGACGAATTACGAAACTATAGCATTACAGTTATTTGTCAGCAATACTTTTTTAAAGGTCAAAATATATAAATTCAAAAGATTGTCTTCCAATAGATTGCTGCATCATAGAATTAAAGGTAATAAAGCTACTAAATGTCCAAGGGTAAAAGTCAAAGACGCTCAAAAAAACTTCTAGTTCTTACCCGATCAAACAAATACGAGTGTGGATCAATAAGACCGTGCCTTTTTGAATGAAATACAGTTCTTTTAGCAAAAAAAAAATTCTTTTTTTTTTACTTTTCAACATAGCCTCAATACACTTAGTGCAACGTTTCTCCAATTTTTTATTGTTTCCAAAATATATGGTTTCTCGAGGTCCCCAAAATAGGCATTTGTTTGAGCAATAATTTCAACGTTAGAGCTAAATCTCTTTCCAGCGAGCCATTTCTTTAGGTTTGGTAATAGAAAATAGTGACTGGTAGCTAAGTCCGAAGAATATAGATGAAGTAACAATTCGTAACCCTATTCATGGAATTTCGCCATTGAGACTAGACAAGTCTCACAATTGGGTTTATAGTCAAACGCGGCAGCCATCTTGCGGATAGTTTCTAAAATCCAATTTATCATTCAAAATCCAAACCACAGTGCCATATGAAGTACCAAAAATCTCACGTACTTTCACTCTCCGATCGGTCAACACCATATCGTGAATTTTTCCAACATTTTCTGTTGTATTGACCTCAATTGGCCGTCCAGAATGTTCGGCGCCACTAGTGCTAGTGCGATGGTGCGGAGTCTCTATAGTAGGCTTATGCAAAATATATTGATATTCGCGATATTTTTTTCGATTGCTGTCGGCGATATTTTTTATTTTTATATATTGAAATTCGATTTGATTTTTCGACTATCGAATTTCAAAATTTTTGTTTAAAGGTACTATATCCGTATCAAATAGAAAAAGCGCTACTGTGGTCCTAGCCTAGCAAGGTAATTATCTAAAGAAAGTTGCTTGTTGGCAACCTTGAGCCGTGGTGGTAATAAAAAATTTTTGTCAGGAAAAGCTCTATCTAATGAAGCAATTTAACAAATTTTGGAATTCGATTGGGCTGTTTCGGCAGATGAGGGAAGTGGAAAATAAGTCGGGTATATGTTGAAGAAATATTGTGGAAAGAGGAGAATGCAAAGAATTCGACATTTTCGAAAACATTATTGAGGAGAAAAACCTCATAAAGAACTAGAAACTGAAAACAACTACGATCAAATTGTTTACAAGTCTCTTAGGTTAAGATCCAGAATATTCGAGACACCAGACTGGTGTTTGGGATCTCTCCACGTACGTACGTGCCCTTCGCTGGTAAAGATAATTCAGCAGCAAGTATGGATACATCGTTGTTGCCATTGATCATTGTTCTGTAGCACCATTGACCGTAACAAGGACTCCATCCGCATTTTTGAGGAATCACGGTCCGATGATGCCTCCTGCCCACAAACCACACCAAACAGTACATTTATCGGGTTACATTGGAAGATTTTGGATTGCTTCTGGTTGTTCATCGGCCCAAACACGGCAATTTTGCGTATAGCCGTTCAATCAGAAATGAGCATCGTCGCTAAACACAATTTTTCAATAAAATAATGGATCAATTTGAAGTTGTTGTAGGGCCCATAAACCGAAATTAAAACGTAAATTTATATCAGTCGGCTTCAATTCTTGTATGAGCTGTATTTTATAGGCCTTCAGACCAAGATCACCTCTCAAAATACGCCACAATGATCCATAAGAGATGCCCAAGGCCTGAAATCTGTGACGAATCGATTGTTCACGGTTTTCACGAACACTCTCTGCTACTGCAGAAATATTCTCAAAATAACGGGCTGTATGCACTCTGGTTGAATGATGAATAGTGAAAAATTGGTTTGAAGTTTGGTGATGCTGTTTCGTATAGTGCGCTCAGTGTAGGACGCTCATAACCACCAATATGATGTTGAAGAATATTCTCTAACTATTGACTGATTTGGGTAGTAAGTTTCCAAAATTAATAAACGTTTTTCATCAGCGATTCTATTCATAATTGAGTCGTATTGAATACTGAACACAAACGTCATATGAACAAGCCATTTGACACATGATATCTGTCAAAACAACCTAGTTCTAAAAAGGATCCCATATTGGATCACCCTTTAATTTATGAATGAATCACTTATGACGCCTGTTTTCATCAATAAATTGTTTTCAGCCGAATCAGTTTCATCGTCTTCAACTACTTACGATATGGGCATATCTCCATTTAACTTACAATCTTGATCTTCAATGGTATCTCCATCGTCTTCGCTATCAACCAAATCTTGCATTTGTAAAATATGCTCTTCAATTTCTTTAACATTTCCGTACCCAACTTTTAAGTCCTATAATATAAATCGAACAAAAATGATGCAAACAACAGTTTTTGTGCTAAATCGAATAAAATTATTTCTCTGAATTTAGTTACTTTTTTATCATTTTGTAAAAAAGAATATGTAAATGATGCTGCTTTGTTGGTATTTTTGTATTTTAACCATTTTATACACAAAGAAATTTCTATTCTTTTTAGTAATTTAAATAATATTTTGCAAGAATACCTAAGCAATAAAATCATTCACATTTGAAGTCATTAAATCCATGTGGCAATTTCTATTTCTCGAACGGATCAAACAAGAACTCATACAAAAGTGTTATGTAGATTTGATGGATTCCCAAACGAAAGTGAAGGGAAAGAAATCCACACATGCAATGCTAACGTGTTGCAAACTCGTTAGACGATCTTTACGATTGTAATAAAACTGACAGTTACGTTCAGAATTAATTCATGTTCATATGTTAATATGTTCTCGTAAGAATTTAATTTCACTTTTATTCATTAATACCTAAGTTTTGTAAGGTCTAAACTGTTATTAAGTTAAAAAAAGATACCATTGGTATTTCAATACTCGAAGAGCACATTGAACTTAGAATGTGTTTGAGCCGGAGCAGGCGATTACTGGATATCCTAACATAATTTTACTGATCTAGAAGATATCGGTGATTCACTAAGAGATACTTTTTTCATTAACGATCTTATGACAGATCACTCGTGAGTAGTGTAAAAATTTAATGATATTTGGTTCAGTATTGCATGACATTTCATCGCCGCAACAACGTTTGCAAATTGTAAAAATTTATATATAAAAATTTTTTTATTTAAAATTAACATTATTTTTTGATATAACGAAGCAAACTCGATTATTTCTTGACCACGTAATATCAAATTCCACTTGGAATGCTGAAACTCGCTATGGAAAATTGAAACTTTCGAATGTACCTGATTAGCCGCAGTCACGGCCAAGGAAAGAAATTATTTTAAAAAAAAAATGTAAAGAATGGTTCTTTTTTATGATAAAAAAGAATATCCGATATAATTGAATTTTTTTTTATTTTAAATGACATCAAAATAAATGCACAGCGTGGCGATGTGAATTTTAAGAAAATTTTGTTTTTCTCTTTTACATTAAACTAGAATTACCCTGTGCGCTTCGCTTAACCTTAAATTGAAAAGTATGTCCTAATTGTTAAAATGGTCTTTGTTAAAATGCTATTTTAAGAATATTTTTGTGTGAGGCCACCCTAAATAGAAGTTTTGTAGCCTAAGCTGTGCCACATAATATAACGCTACATCGTGTGGATTCGGTGTGAATTGATTGGAAGTCGAAATGATATTTTAAAAATAATTTTGAATGAGGGCCACCCTAAACATGCACCCTAAATAAAAGTTTTAATACCCGCCTAATCGATACTGTAAAATTTCATCAAAATCGGCCCAATAGTTTTCGCGTCCATAAGAAACAGACAGACAGACAAAAACTGAATTTTATATAGCAGATAGTCCACTTTTGAATAATGATGCAATGGACGATCCCATACGAACTTTCGCTGTAAAGTCTAACATTCCGCAAAACTTCTCAATGGTAACGACGAAACGAAAATTTCGTAGAAATAGGAAACTTTGTTCAATCATAGACAAACTCGGATCCCTGCATTCTAGATGTTCTCGAGACAAATTCATTAATCATATCAAAATTCCTTAAATTCAATTAATATTTTTGAGTCACCCTGTATATTGTGTACATAGGCTCTTGTATCAGTCTAGAGAATAAATATTAATAATAATACTATTTTTAAAAGCCACTCTATTATTTACGGGAAAACTAAATTTCTTAAAGGAGCACATAATTTCAAAAGTGCCAAAAGAGGCACGCAATCTTTGTGACTCAAAAATATATCGCGAGAAAATACAATTAAGATATATATGTTCATCTGAACTCTCAGGATTTTAGATCAAGTAGAGCACAAAAAGATTCGTGCGAAGGCATAAACTTCCAACGAAGTTTTCTAATTACCAACAGTGTAAAACGCATTTAAACGTTTTTTATTCTAGTGATATGCTTGGAATAAAGATGGTCCCAGATCACACTTCCAGGGGCGCCGGAAGACCTATTGCGTGTATTTGGTACTCCACACGCGTGAGACTTCCCCATCTGGAATCCAACATGGGAAATTTAAATTACACAAGGGAACTTACACTCACCTGCGTCGATTCTGTTCCGAATTTACACATCACTGAGAACTTTACTGTAGATATTCTACATTACTTTTTTATAATCATGATTCTGAATTTGAATTTTTTTTTATCCCGAAAATGGATCAAAAACGGGTACCACAGCCTGGAGACCCATTTTCGGGTCAAAAACGGTTCTTTCCTGGGTCTCGAGCCTTCCTTAGTGATGTCCAAAATCATTTTAACCTATCTTTCGTTTGAAAAAAAAAATTTTCAAAATAGGTCGAAAACGGTGCTTTCAAGGGTCCTTTCCTCATCGATTGGAGGAAAAAAAACAGTTTTTCTTTAATGCAGTTCAACACAAGTTGCTCAAGCCATTTACAGCTTCATGAATGCTGAATGCATGTGAGTGTGAGCTTTACACGCATTCAGATTCATGAGACCAAAGCTACTTACACGCTCACTATTCATGAGCAGCATGCTATCTATGCATTCACCATTAGTGAGCGCAACTCAGATTCACACTTATCATTGCATGCAATGTGCAAGCTTACGTCTCATAATTTTGCAAGTGGCTCAAAACCCTCAGTGAGCTACTCAATTAAGTCCTATGGTCTGTATGCAGTACTGGTAGCAATCCACCGATATATGATTTCAATGACTCAAACATTTTGATAGTTTTCTCAATGGCGCTATGAAAGAAATGAGTCTTACTGTATCCGAGAAGTTGGTCATATTATTCATCAGTTGTTTCACGAATCGACTTCAAGGCTTTAACGCGAATTATTTCGTAGAAATACGTGTTATTTGAATTTGAATACTTTTGACTTTGATATCAAGCTCATTACGAGCGTTCGTTGCTGCGCAGCCTACACCAATTATATTAGGTTTTCTTATTTTAATCTTGCTAAAACATTGCCATCATCATATCGATCAAAGCCACGACCAAAATTTGTAGCTGAATTATCGCTATAGAAAGCACACACTTCGCAAGGTAAATTGAATTCATCTTTTAAACAGTACGAACATGGTCCCTGACATTTCTCTTTTTTTCTACTGAAAATTTGATTATTTTTACACCGAACCCCAACTGTTGGGGCTGAAAATATGGAACAACAACAGGTATGCACTTCTTTAATGATACGGTGATTCGAAGTGTCTGTTGACAAGCAAACGAATCGGCACTTTTCGAACACACTCTTCAACACTTGTAGTGCCTGTGGTGCGAATACATTTGTAACAATTTATTTTAGTTTTGTTCGAAAACATCTAAACTTTGACATAGTGAAGTAAATTTGGAATATTTTTGAGGAGCAGTCATTTGATTCGAAATAACAAGCTGTCATATTTTACTCTGTTTTGTTTGGCACATCGATAAATTGATCGATGCTATTGCTGTAGGCAGCTGCACTCATCAAGATTTTGTGTTTTTTTATGATTTTTAGGTGTGATATTATATCGTCATCCCCAAGAATCGCAATGCTGAAACTGCTACCACATTTATTATATTGAAATTTTGTTTGATTTTTTGATAAGAGATATGAAGTTTTTCACCGAGATCGTTGCCCAGTCGCTTCAAGTTTAAATTGTATTAGAAGAACTCTGATTGCGGTTTGATCGCTGTATCCTTGTCAAAAACTTATCTTACCACAAGCAGTAGGAATTTCGGAGCAAATTTGTAGAAAAGTGGATATAAAGATGTTGGTTGAAAGCTAATATGTTTCTTACATACCGCCGCGCTCATAAAAAGAAAATTATACATTGCATTATATTGTTGGATATTTGCAAGGCATCGGTGATAATTCCTATATTTTAACCTGAATCCAGGCATAGTATAGCTAATTCCAGACCAATATCCAAAGTGACACTTATTTCAACTATATTTGAAACACTTGTAAAAAAGAAGGATTTATGATTGTATCAAGCATTGAATCTCTGAATGACAGCATGTCCTTATGTCTGGCGAGTCTGCTTCTAAAAATTTTTGTTTTTTTTTTTTCAATGACTTACAGATTATACCAAGAACTTTAAAAGAGTCAGAGCCAAAAACTCAGTGGCTTGGGGTTTCATTCCTCCTTGCTTTCCTGGCTAGGTAATTAGCTTGTTAGTCATATGCAGATAGTAAGTTAGCCAATTTTTTTTTTTTTCTAACTATGTAGAACATTTTTCTGTTGTAGTTCAAGGAAGTTACCTTGGAACACTTTTCTTCATTTCGCCAATTAACGATATCCACAAACATTAATTCTCTAGAACAGCGGTGGGCATGGAAATCTAGCAAAAGGGCGCAACAACAATATTAAGCAAAAAAAAAAGGGTAAAATTTTTTTGCATTCATTGCCAAATTCGCCAACAAATACAAACAAACAAAAACAATTGCTATACGTCTAGACACAATGCGGCACCGTCGCTAATGACTTTGTGTGTAGTTTGATTTGAACTCAAGTCAACGCTGTGCGTCAATAGCGTTGAAGTTTTGCGAATTGTTTCTTGCTAGCGTCGAATAGCAATTCGGGCCATGAGGGCGGAAAGTGCCTCTACGTGCACATCGCTGCTCTAGAAGATTGGCTACAGTTACAAAAGGATTTGGACATTCTGGATAAATATATCCATTCTCCATGAGAAACTTCTTGTGTGAAAGTAAATACACTATTCATAACGAAAGCCTCTCAAATGTTGATTTTAAAAAAGATTTAAAAGCTATTTATGATAAAAAGATAACTTTCTCGAAGTTATATGATGCTATCGTCACAAATGCCAATACAATGATCGGGTTTCTAATGCCAAATATAAATGAATTTTATGACCCATTCATACTCAAATCAATTTTAATATCATTGAATATATTGGTTTTGGAGTATGAATCTATGATGCATGGTGCATAGCACTAGAATCGAAAGCGCTGCACTTAGAAAACTTCGTTGGAACGAATCTCTTTGTGCTCTACTTGATCTAAAACTCTGACAGCTCAGACGATCCAGGGTATATTATGACTCTTGCCTTCAACTTCTTAGGTATGAGTATTACTTCCAATTTTATTACTAATAGGGTATATTTTGTTAATTAATATCTTCTTCTTCTGATTGATACAAGAGCCTATGCATCCAATATACAAGGTGACTCAAATATATTGAATGGACTTTAAATTTGGAGAATTGTCACGAGAACGTCTAGGATGCAGGGATCCGAGTTTGTCTATGATTGCACAAAGTTTCCTCTTTCTACGAAATTTTCGTTTCGTCCTTACCATTGAGAAGTTTTGTGGTATGTAAGATTTGACAGCGAAAATTCGTATACATATAGACAAAAAAAGATTGATGAAATGTTTACTTAGTATGAGTGTGCCACCCTGTGCATTTATATGGAATGATTCATTTTGATGTAATTTTTTAGAAATAAAACAATATTAGAAAAAATTCAATTTTATCGGGTAGTCTTTTTTTAGCATAAAAAATAACCAATCCTTACATTTATCTTTTAAAGATAATTTCTTTCAAATTTCCGTTCAGAATTTCCAATTTTCAACGATGCATTCGATGGGCAAGTACAGGCACTTTCCGCCCTCATGGCCCAAACCGTTATTCGACACACAAGCAACCAAAAAACAATTCGTAGATTTTCAATGCTATCGACGCCCAGCGTTGACTTGAATTCAAACGAAAACAAAAACAACACACAAAGGCATTAGCGATGACGCCGCATTGTGTCTCGACGAATGTACCAATTGTTTTTGTTTGTAGCAATTTGGTTTTTTTCGTGCTATTGGTGAAAAACAAAAAAACTTTAAAATTAAGTTTGTTGTGGCTTGATGTTGTTATTAGACATTAGACACTTAGAGTGATATTTTGCGAATGGCGCGATTAATGTTGCCCTCCAATTTCTTAATCCAATTTATTTATGAACACAAGGGACAACTTGCAACATAACTAGCCAAATCTGACCGAAATGGGATGCTAAGCGTTCTTCAGAACTAATTTCTCGCACTAGACATAGTGTCTCGTCAGTTGTTACAGTCATCACTGGCCACTGCCTCATCGGCAGACATGCGGAGAGATTAGGTGCTAGGTCATTTGACTACTGTAGAAGTTGTGGAGATGTGGAAGAAGAGGAAAATACTAAACATCTTCTCTGCTCCTGCCCCGCACTTGGTAGAAAACGCCACAAGACACTTGATTCGTTTTTACTTTATGACATGGATGACCTTAGACATGTTAGTATAGGTCAGCTTTTTAGTTTCATTAAGAAATCTGGGTGGTTCAACGAGAGGGTATAGTCAGATACCCTGTGGTATCACAATGGATCACATTTGGTCTAAGTGAATCGGTTCTTCGTAACTGACAGCCACTCCTACCTAATCTAACCTAACCTATGACCACATTCCGTAGTTCCAAAGAAAAACGTCTAGAGGCGTGATATAACATGATCGAACCAGTAAATAGTTTCCTTTTTTCAAGAAATATCGAGAATTTGAAATGAATTTGAAGATACTCGACGCACACAAGAGTTTTCATAAGATCGCTACAGAAAAAAGTACCTATAAATGAATCAACCATTATAGATTATACCTGCCAACAAGCTACAAGCTTTTTAAAACAGTCGTTAAGTTAAAATATTTCTTTCTTCAAAATTTTTTCTCTATGTGTCATAAAAAGTCTTCGCCAAAAGCTTTGACATTTCACTAATGTAGGTGAGTACAAGGACACTCGCATATAATCATAAGACAATACTGATAAATCCAAGACGATTGATTACTTTAATGTAAACTCTTAGAAAAGCTACACTTTTAATAGCAGGCATGATTTTTCCCCTTTTCTATTATTTTAGTTTTCAATACCAAACTTTCGAACTTGTTGAGGTCAAGAACTGCCCGATTATACTATGGTGGAACTGCTAATGTTGAAGTCATTAGGAAATGCTCTCTCTCGCTCTCTTCAACATTGGATATATTCCTATTCTCAACGGTAAACTAAGATATTTACTGTCAAATATTAATATAAAAAGTAGGCATTGTGAGAGTAGAGAGAAATTTTTTTTTTGTTACTATTGCTACCTAACTAATGACCTCACCTTTAGTAATCTCATTCCATGGGCTATACATTTAAAAAAACTATTTCTATCAAGCTAATGACTATTTTGTCCACCAGGCAAACTATTAAATTATTATAATTTAATTAACAGCAAAAAAAATTTGTTTTTAAGAGATATATCTAGAAAGCATCATAACTTTAAGGAAATTTCTAAAAATCCAATTGATAAAAAGAACCCAAACTGTCATAGCCATACAAATAAATAACAAACTGTCAACTTTCTCCTGATAATAATCAGGCGGAGAGCATGCCATTAATAAATATCGATAATACTGTCAAAAATTTGGTCGCTAAAAGTTATTTTTTAGTTCGCAAAATAAAAACAAAATGTCTACTTCTCTACTTAAGTCGACATTTTGTTTTTTTCTATTAGTCAGCTTAAGTTACGAAATTTGCTTAATTCTTTAGAATTTACTATGGGCTATATGGTCATATTTTATCTGCAACAGGTTTCATTAATGAATGAATCATTTAAATTAAAATATTTCGGTTTTAATTCTTCAGCTTGAGATTTTAATGGACCTTAAAAAAAAAATAATAAATTATTTCTGGTTTGCAAATATTAAAGAAATAGTTTAACGCAATAAATTTTGATTGAAATCATATATTTGTATAAATAACATTATGAGCAGATTTGCGTTAATTAAAAATAACTAAATTTATGATGTTCTTCTTGAAATGATTGTGCAGAAATGTCAATTTTAGTCTCGCATGAAGAACAATATAAATTTGCTATAAAAAGGTGTGGATTTAACACAAAAAATCATTGGTTCAGCATTGATTGCGAAGACAGGCGCCTTGTAACAATTTGATTAATCGAATTTCAAATAACAACCTACGAATGGGTTGATATCAGGAAATTCTATTTTGAATTTTCTATACACTTTAAATTTAAAAATTTGCACAAAAAATTTATCACATTAGAGGGTATGAACTCAACTACTCTGGAAAAAAGCGCCTTGTGCCACCTGCTGTTATTAGAATTTATTATTGTTGTCTGAGCCAAATGCAAGCAATTTGGTTTAGATCCAACGTGAAACAAATTGTTTTATTCAACGCACAAAACTATTGAAATTACATTTCAATATCGAATCGGGTTAGACACGCACATTTGCATACAAATCGACAAAATTGTTATAAAAACTTTGCTACGCTTAGGCGTTAATTACAGTTGATTGCTGATAAAGAGTAAAATTAAAAAACACAAACTTTCATAGGGCATATCAAAAAATCAATTGAGTTAAATCAACTTGCTACAGTAAAATAATTTACTAAGTTTAACCCTCCTCTATATAGCTTGACATGGACTCAGGTTGAAGCAATTCAATTGCTTAGACACTGAGAAAAAATTTGCTTTTTTTTTTATTTTTCTAGCATATCATTTTTATGAACTATTTATATAACCATTTGTTTTATGAAGTATAAAGTTATTTTCCTCTCTTTGTTATCTTTCAAGAGTCCTAATAAAGTAACCCTCTGAGCTGTATAAAAAACATCTTGAATACACCTAAAAAAAGAATTCCGGATTTCCGGCCTTAGAAACTTTGTTGACATTATTTATTTTATTTATGTAAGTATTTTTACTTGCGTTATGGCTACAGTATTAAGGCATAAGAGACCTGCGGTCTCTTAGGGGCCATCCATAAATTAAGTGACCTATTTGGGGGGGTTCATGAAAAATACTACGAAAAGTAACGACGGGGGGCGGGGGTTTCGTGAAATACTACGTGACTTCAAATTGTAAAATTGTGGATCGATGTAGAAGATATAGAAGATGTAGAAGCTGTTGAACTGGAAGACGAACAATTAAATATAGAGAAAAATAATACTTTAATTGAGGATATACCTTCTTGGGTAGATGAGGGAATTCCTTTCTTGGAAGAAATTTAAATATTGGAAATTATTTATTCATTTTAAATATGTTATATTTATTAAAATATAAAATGTATTGTTTTATGTTTAATATTGTCAATAAACTATGTATTTTATTTTAAAATTCATTAGTAGAAAATATTTTTAAAAATCATGCTGCAACGTAATTAAATATGGGGAGGGGGGGGGGGTTAATAGAGTAAAGTCACGAATCGTCACTATTGGGGGGGTAGGGGTTAAAAAAAAGGTTTTTTGCGGTCACGTAGTTTATGGATGGCCCCTTAATCATTATTTTATAGCTTGCTCTAGCAAGATTTTATAACATTAAACTTCGCTACAGAGTCAAAGCATCTTATTAATTACGATACAAAGCTATTTTAAAGGCATCACTGTTTTGTAAGCAGAATTTTTATCTTCATAACTTGCGCTGATGCTACTAGGACATAAGTAAGTAGTTAGTAAAGAGTTGTATTGCTAGTCTGGTCCTCTGTTGAGTATAGTTTTATGTTATCAATGTCAATAAATTGAGAAACGTAACAAAAACTGATTGCATATTATAAGTAGCAACGCAAGCGAGCCCAATGACGCAATAAAATAACAGCGTAAATGACGTAAGCAAAAAAATACGTCCGATGACGCAATAAAAAATACTTGTGATATTTTTCTCTTAATCTAACAAGGTTCTGTAACGTTTCCAATAAATCAAAAGTGTAGTTTAACACATTGCAGAAATCTATCTGAAATGGAAATGAAAGATTTTTGAAACGTAACAGAAATTTTATGATATTTTGTGTCAAAGATTTTTGACAGTTTTACGAAACGTTACATGCTGAGTGGGTTTTAACACTTTTATTTATAACGTCACTGTACGCACATTTCTAATGTGCAGTACAAAGGTTAAGTTAAGCAGTCAGCTTGCTGATCAAACGAGGATACCTTAAAGGCCCATTACGATACCTGAATGTGTGGAAAGCCCGCTTGGCACGATTCTTCCGGGAATTATCGACCATTAAGCTAGTTCGACAAGAATTGGCTTCAAGAGAGACATTCGACTGAGGTTAAATTAAATTAAGTGACTCTGAAACTGAATCAAGCGATGATAATTTGCGAACTTTCTTACGATTCCGTATAAAATGTGCCGATTCAGATTTAATAAAGCATTCTGAAAGTATTTTGTCAATTACTGCATATTTCAGCAAATTAATCAAACTATGGACGATGTTCATCAGAGCTCTAGAATCTATAAATCGTGCCAGTCATTGGACTTTCGGTGAACATCTGGAAGAGCTCGCTTATATGGATGACAAATGCCTCTTTATCACCAAGACGTCGAACATGCAAGAAAAACTCACTTCCACCCAATCAGTGCCAGCATTAGTTTCATGTTAGGCAAATTCAGCGTAGAAGAAAAGTAATACCGGACCCCATTTAACCCCCTCATGACCCCCGAAGATGGTTCCAATATGGATAGCCATGCTAAAATCAACAAAGCGAAAGGTATCTTATCTCAGCTTTATAATGGCTGGCAGTCTTCGTTGCTGTCAACGACAACGGAGCTCAAAACCTTTGGTGGTTTCGGGTAAAGCACTGATCCACGCTTAGTGCGTTTTGTTCCACATTACAAAATAGTCAAATGTGCTCTATTGTTTGGCTTAATATGGTCCACAAATATTTAGATCAACAGATTTGACAGGGCATATTAAAGGTTTGATTGCTACAATCCAAATCTTACCCATAAAAATCAATGACGTTGCATATTCTTTTCTGACATCTTAAAGGTCTCCGAAGTCTACCTGTTCTGATATAATTCATATCGTTCTAATAAAATTCTACAATTTTTTCTCATACTTTTTTTAAGTGTATCTTGTTACCTTTGAAGGAAGTTAAATAAAATTTCTACGAAATTATAATTCGCTGCATTGTTTTTATTGTAAATAAATAAGTTTATAGTTTCTGGTAACTACGATTGTTACTGTGCTCAATACACGATGTTTTGTTGTAAGACTTGGGAAAAATGGGTGAATTTGACAAAATGCAGAGGGTGGTTGCAGGTCTGTGATTGGACTTGACTTAAAAGCAGGACGAATATTGCGTGTCATGTTATCATTAATATGACGTTGAAGTTTTGGTTATTCAAAAGCATTTCTTTCGGTGGAGCGGAATTCGGTTGGAATGTTATGATGTTTCGAAACATGCTATAAAATTATGACATAAACAAATTTACCCTCTTCCATCCCGTGCAGCGTTTTACATTGACAATCATAATGTCAGCATTAATTTGTTTTCTCTAAATCAATTCTGAGTTATTGACGCCAATTTATCAATTTAGATTTCCTTGTTATTCCTTCCATAGCGATAAATATTTTGCATGTGAGTCTAATTTTATTGTGGGTAGGAACAATTTATTTAGGTTTTTATTTTTTTATTTTACAATTCTCACCTAAAGCAATGGCAACAAGTTGGTTCCATTTTATATGATTTCGTCATAAGGGAAATTGTTGAGCTTCTCCACATTGGTATAGGAAAAATTAAAAAAATAATAGACATTATAAAGAGTTCCATTGTTTTTAACTTGTTATCGCTGGAAATTGGAGTTAAATTTGATATTTAGCTTTCTTTGTATGAATTGTTTATATATAACCTCCGAGTAAAGGACTAAGCGATATCGCAGCTTGACGTCAATAGTCAGCTTTTGTGAATTAATAAGAACTTGCGGAGAAAGTGAAAACTAAATTATGTAGGGGAACGTGATGCAAAGCGGTATACGGGGTACAAAGGCTATATTAATACTTACGTTACAACGCCATCTAATGAAATTATAAGAAATTTGTGTTTGAGTAGTACTCATGTAACTGCTAGGTTATAGCGACATTTCGACCTTCCGTATGCGATCCGGATGAAAATTTCATCTCCACAACTAACAAAAATATATGCTGCTTTTACACCTTAGTTATTCGTAAATAGAATCAGAATTCTGGCCAATTCCTTTTCCTTATACCTATGACAAAATCTTTTGGACAGTGCTCATGATTCTGAACAACAAACAATTCACCCACATCTTCGCAATATACAAGCTAGTGCTACACCGATACGAAATCGATACGATAATTCAAAAATTATCGTGTAATTCAAAAATTATAGTATCATGCTCGTGGTGGCGCCAAGCTTATCAACTCGTACTCGTTCTCGTACAAGAAATTTTCGAACTGTATCGTTCTCTTCTCGTTATCGCCAATATTTCTTGGTTATTATATACAATACTAACTGGACCAGTGGCTCTTCCGCGCACTGTCCGTTGTATACCCCTGTCTACATTTTACGGAGTTCTTGGTGCAGACAAATGAGTCCATGTACGAAATTTCACAACTTGATATAAGTTCCAAGGATAGCCATGTAAGAGTTGTTGTTGAATGGGACGAGATATAACCCTTTTCATGTTTAGCGAGTTGCTTGGCACAAACAATTTACATTTACGTATCAGTTTTCACAACTGTATGTAGCTGCGGAAGATGCCATTTTAAGTAAATTTGTTCCATAAAAGTGATACGCCCCGTTGTTTAATCTCGTTCAGGTTTTGTGAGGTATCCTAGCACATAATTTCAAAACGCCTGCTGCCATAGGTGCCAAGATATTGCGTTTTAAGTGTTTTTTTTTTATTATAGAAGTTCTGGCTGAATCCCGTTCTCGGCGTTAATTTAGTGCCTATCGTACGATTAGCATTTCATTATCGCCGAGAACGAGATATCGGCCAGACCCTTCTCGTTCTCGTCCTCCGTCATACGAGAAATAATATTTTGATTATCGTCTCGTTATCGTTCGCGGTCCTGATAACGAGAACGAAAACGATATTTCTTCGTTCTAGTTAAAGCACAAATACAAGCTTGTTGTCGCTATCATCAGCCTTAAAGATTTGGTGAAACGAAGTTTCAAAGGTCCCTGTCTTCGAAAATTATCGGCTCATTCCTTTTTTTATTTGATTTGTACGCAATAAATGCAGCCTTAAGTTTTGTGCAAATTTTTACATTATTAGTAAATTAATTTTAGCTAAGTTAACTTCTAGTGAGCATTTCAATTACAGACATTTAAAATTTAGAATTGTTGAGAAAAAAAATATTTTTCGCCCACTGTTATGGGTATTAATAAGTATGTGGCATATTTTGCTACGTGTAGCCTCTCCTGAAGTGCAATGAGTGCAAAAACTTAATAAAAAAGAAGGGAACTTTTAAAAGATCGAACCAACGCTATGCGGCATTTTACGATACTTGAAATAGGAAGTAGTTTTTACCAAAAACCAACTTTAAAAACAAAGTTTGCACAACTTTTCATTCCCAAAGTTTAAGAGACGACTCTATTGCATTGGCGGATATAGGCATTTGATTGAAGACATGTTTGTACAAAATTGTGCCAATGCAACATCACATGTTTGTCAGCTTGTCAAAGCTGTATATTTTGTTTATTATTACTTGTCATCGAATTAACTTAACGACCCTCGAATAACGTCGTCTCCAACCCAACCCCCAAAGGAGTATACGTCCATATGTTTGTAATGTGACTGCGTTTCATGTTGCGAGATTATTAAGCAAAATAAACTTTTATTGATTGCTGCAACTTACAGTCAGTTTTATTTGGGAAACAACAGGAACCGGACGTGTTTGCATTGAAACGGAACTTAATCGAAACCGAAAATACTTAACGTAGTATCAAAAAGTTCTGCTAAATATGAAATAAAATATAAATCAAAACAATCGTTTCACATATCAATGGAATTAAAGTTAACTAATAAAAAATTATTCTCAGTTTTTTATTAATTTTATAAAGTTTAAAAAAAAGTAAATACACACGTTCACAATGCCGCGAAAAAAGCCGAAAGTCGATACAATCGAAGAGCTTGAAACCAGCATTAAATTATTATGCGACCAATCCAACAACCATATGAAGGTTCGTGAATACGATAGAGCTTTGGCCGGTTATAATCAGGTGGGTAAGCTTTCCATACCAAATTGTTAAACTTGTTATCACTGTACTGCTTTCGAACAATGTGGGTGGACCTTATTTTGAAAAATCTTCATTATTTATATAAGGTTCAATGTTCTAATTTCGACTACATGTACAAATATCATGTAATTCGATTATCAGCGTATCACAGTGGCGCCAAGTCGTGCTTTTTGGTTCTAAAATCGCTGGAAAGCGTAAATCTGGTTGAAACTGAACAAGTTTTTCTTTTAATTAAAGCTAACTAAAATTCTAACAAATCCTCCTGTCTAACGATCTGTCTGTATGTCTGTCTTTTTGTTTGTCTGTCTCTTTGTCTGTCTCTTTGTTTGTCTGTCTGTCTGTTTGTCTGTCTGTCTGTCTGTCTTTCTTTCTTTTTTTTTTATGTCTATATGTCTGTCTGTTTGTCTGTCTATCTGACTGTATGTTTATCTGTCTGTTTTTCTGTCTGTCTATCTGTCTATATGCTTGTCTGTCCGTTTGTCTGCCTGTTTATATGTCTGTTTGTCTATCTGCCTGTTAGTCTGTCTACATCTTTGTCTGTCTGTTTGTCTGTCTCTTTGTCTGTCTCTTTGTTTGTCTGTCTGTCTCTTTGTTTGTCTGTCTGTCTGTTTGTATGTCTGTCTGTCTGTCTGTCTGTCTGTCTGTCTGTCTGTCTGTCTGTCTGTCTGCCTGCCTGTCTGTCTGTTTGTTTGTCTGTCTATATGTCTGTCTGTTTGTCTGTCTATCTGACTGTATGTTTATCTGTCTGTTTTTCTGTCTGTCTATCTGTCTATTTGCTTGTCTGTCCGTTTGTCTGCCTGTTTGTATGTCTGTTTGTCTATCTGTTTGTCTGTCTCTTTGTCTGTCTCTTTGATTGTCTGTCTGTCTATCTGTCTTAATATGTATTTGTCTGTCTGTCTATCGAATCAAATTTGGCACACCCACCACACCTTCTTATAAGCTTCTTTTGATTAAAAATGGGCGAAATCAGTTCACGGAGACGCTTACCGCCCTTTCTCTATGTAAACTCGCCCAAGTCCATTTTGAAAAAACTTGCAGCGATTTCGATGAAAGTAGATGATTTGGTGCACATGTGAACAAATTAAGGATTGGACTAGGTTTTAAGTTTTTAAAGGCTCTTACAGGGGCTTGTCACAGCTTTAAATTTGTAACTTCTGTAACGCCATATCTCGTATACTGCGCAGGGTATTGTGATGAAATTTTGTAAATGCATACAGATCATGTATATGTACTGGCATCTTGAATTGTGTTTAAAGGGGGCGGAGTTAAACGTAGGCGTGGTCTTTTTAAAACAATTACAAGTTTTAAATCATACGATTTTCATAAAAATTTTAGAAATGATGCCGCTGACCGCAATCGAAATACAAGCTGAGCCAGTATGCTGGCAAAACTTGTTGAAGGCCGTGGCACAGCCCATAATATATATAAACGATACATCAAGAGAACTAACAACGTAGTCGCTATGGAATTTAATATAGCAGATAAACTTGCTATAAGGTTTTATTACAGAATCTTGGCGATAAAGTGCCTGTGGGCGTGGTGCCTCTCATACAAGCAAAAAACGTTTAATCTTAAAGATAGTGTGCTATGAGAGTAGTCTTCATAAAATTTAGTGTAGAAGTGACGGTTACTGTAAGCTTTTAAATTAGATGAAATTCAACCGGATTGCATCAGTGGACATGGCACGTCCGATCTTAACATAAAGTTCTAACCGCTATTTAAAGTGAACTATTGCAGCAATTAGTATGAAATTTAATGTTATTGGCTTACTTGCTATAAGGTACATATATCTGAAACATAAGTGGGCGAAATAGTAGCAATGGGAGAGGTTCCTCCCATGCAAATAAAACATCTTAAGTGGGATCTTGGAGCCAATGCAAATTCTACTTCCAACTATTTCAGAAAAACTTCTTGATACTATTTTTTTTTAATTGCAAAAAAAGTTTTAGTAAAAACTGTGGCTGTAAGAAGTTGGATTAACTTGTTCAACGGTATGACTTGAATCGCTTATTTTTAAAACGCGATCCGAACGTTTGGGATAATTTGTCAGAAAACGCGTAGAGTCAATAAAATATTTAATTGCTCTATTTCACATACAATTTGTTATATTCAAACTAATTGTGTTCTCAGTGTAGTTTATTTAAGACCTGTACCCATTTTCAGCTCTATGCTAATTTTTACGAAGCTATGATTTTTTTGTTGTTATATTTTTTTTTGTTTAATTTGACTGGGTTATTAATGCTGTTCTACGTACAAAAAACTTTATTCACTTTGTTGTGGTTTTGACTCGCGATTGCTATCCGAACCCGTACCAAATGTAGTGATCGTTTTTGTCATTAGATTCGTATTAAGGAAAAACATTTTTTTTTA
Source organism: Meiosimyza decipiens (assembly GCA_963680825.1). Classification (NCBI taxonomy): domain Eukaryota; kingdom Metazoa; phylum Arthropoda; class Insecta; order Diptera; family Lauxaniidae; genus Meiosimyza; species Meiosimyza decipiens. Next base: position 21,070,214 of record OY804261.1, on the reverse strand, counting down.
ACGAAAGAAAGCTCGAAAAATAGTTTTGGATATCACTAAGGAAACCTCGGAAATGGGGCCCAGTGCCATGGCACCCGTTTTTGACCCATTTTCAGGAATCATTTTTTTTTTTTTAACAAAAGCTAGTCCGAAAAATAGTTTTGAACATCACTAAGGAAGGCCGGAATCCTGGAAAGAACCGTTTTTGACCCGAAATGGGTCCCCGAGCCATTGTACCAATTTTTCACTACTAAAATATGGTATCACTTATACGAATCTAATGAAAAAATCGATCACTACATTTGGAACGGGTTCGGGTAGCAATCGCGAGTCAAAAACCACAACAAAGTGAATAAAGTCTTTTGTACGTTGGGCGGAACGTTACCATTCTGTTCCTATCTTTTATTTCTGCTTACTATAGTACGGGTTGGTGTTGGAATAAAAGAGCGAAACAAAGAATGTGAGAAGTAAAGTTTGCGTTGTACAATTTGAACGTTACGATAAGGTGCGGATTTGTCGTTCCCTGTTCGTGAATTTGTTTCTTTCCACAAAATTTCATTGATAAGGCCATCGGTTTTGCAGATGATATGGCATGAACCTTTTCATGTTACTCAACTATTCGAACCACGATTTAGAAATTTTGATACACAAACTGGTTGTATCGGGTGTCCCAATAAGAGTGCAGTTTTCCAATTTTGTATAATTTTATTTTCGTACAAGTGTCAACTCTGATAGCTGTATCCTATGATTGTTCCGATTATTATAATTACCATTGTGCAAACCCATTTCGAAAATGGGGAAAGTTACAATGAGAATGCTTGCAAAATTCGCAGAAGAAAGTGCCCCTAATGTGTCAACAATTGAAAGACTGGTAAAAAAATCTGAAGAAACTGCGTTGATTATGGATTGTAAGTCTCCTTTGCGTCAACGTGCCGGTCGATCTATTGAATGTTTGCCGCTGTAAACGAGTGTCGCCGAAAATCCAAAGACATCAATTCTGCATCGTTCTCAACAACTTCAAAATTCATCTGTCATCAGAGCCACGGCGGCCGGATTTGCCGAATATTTTACTCAATTCCTAATCGGAATATGTCTACTTTACAATCACACCTCGCTCAAAAAATACACTTTTTATTTTTAAATAAAAAAAATGCACTCCTTTTTGTGACACCCTTTACAATTAACACATCGTGCTCAAGCCATGATTTAAGAATTAATAGTCTTAACTTTGCTGTAGTTCCATCATACAGCATTTTGTACTATTTTATGATTTCATTGCTCCTAGAATGATTAATAAATACACTGCCATACAGGGTTGCCAAGTGGTCGGTCTAAGCTTTGCTGTTGTTCCATTCCATCAGAATTTTCTGCGATTTTGTAATTGCATTGCTCCTATATCGTATCTTTTTAAATTTTAAATAAAAGGAATAAATTTTGTGAAATCTTTATTTATTTTTGTTGGAAATTAAAGTACATTGATTCTTGTTGAAACAGAATGTAATATAAGTGACCTACTCTGCTAGCTCGGCAGGCTGTCAACCTTTTACTAAGAGTTTGAATAACTTTTTCGAATAATAATGGTTCAATTAGTGATATTTGCCCGAAGATGTTGCCTTTGAGATTTCTAAAAGTTTCAGGATTATCCGCATAAGCATTATTCTTTAAGTATCCCCATTAGAAGAAATCTAATGGTGTTAAATCACAATATCTTGGTGGTCAATTTAAGTCTGTCCTTTAAAAAATTATTCGATTATTAAACTTCTTTTTCAAAGGATCGATTGATTCCGTTGCTGTGTGGCATGTTGCATCATCCTGATGAAACCACACATTAATATCTGCTAATTGACTCAACAAAAAGTTTCTTACCATCTCTCGATATCAGACTCCATGTTAATTGCATTGCCGTATTGTTTTTCGAAAAAATATGTACCAATTACACCTCCACAGCAAAATCCACACCATGCAGTAACTTTTTTTGGTTTCATTGGTTTTCCAAACAACTCTCTAGGATTGCTGATCGCCAAAGGTGACAGTTTTGTTTCTGTACATAGCCGCCAGCCATCGGTGACGATAATTTACTTGAAGTTTACTTTCAAAGTTGTCAAGGAATGCACCTATCTTGATACCGCCCTGAACACTCAAAATGATGTCAGCCTGGAGATAAAGCGAAGACTTACTTTTGCTAATAAGAGTTCGTAAGCAATTGAGCAGTAGAGACCTCTCTCGCCCGACAAAACTGACCCTCTATAAGACGGTCATCTTACCCGTGCTACTCTACGGCGCAGATGCATGGGATGTGTCGCAGACTGATACAGCTGCGCTTGAAGTGTTTGAGGACAACCGTATTGCAATGAATCACGAACTGTACGAACTCCATGCTAACATTGACATAGTCGAGCGCCTCACTATCCAACATCTGCACTGGCTGGGACATATTGTACGTATGGATGGAAAACCTCCGTCGTTTGATGCGGTGCCCGCTGGACTACGACGAAGAGGAAGACCCTGCCTCCGATGGAAAGAATAGGCCGAGGAAACCCTATCCACGCTTGGTTTGACTGTCTGCAGAAGGCGCGCCCGAAGCAGAGGCGCCTGGAGAGAGCTTTTAAGGTTGGCCGTAAGCCTGAAACGGGTTGCTATGACCAGTAACTCAGTTAGTCGGAGCATTTCTCTACCGTATTTTGAACAAAATTTTCTTGCAACTTCTGAATAACTTTCATCATATTTGAAAATAATTTTAATAATGAAAACACGTTGTTTACTCGTAAAGCGATCCATTTTTTTAAAAGGCTAACATGTACGAGTACGTATGCAAATGTTTTTTTCTTTCCGTAACTTTATTTCATCTTTACCAAGAAAATATATTCTAATTTTTGACTTATTATCTAAGCGACCCCTAGTACTCTATTGAATTTATTTTTTTAAGTGCATTTGCTTCCAACTCTTATCCATGAATTACAGGATGTAGGTTTTTTATTATTAAGGGTCATCTCAATTTTCTTTAGTTCACGTGATGGAATTTGATCAATCTCGAAGTACCTCTTTTAAGTATTTATAAAGGGTGTTTTTTTTAGAGGTTTGTTTTTCGAATAGAGATAAAACTGGCATTTTATGGTCAAATCTGGCAACTTTAATGTCATTTATGTTCAGTTTGGTTTGCCATTTCATCATGAACAGGTTGACAAAAGAACAACGCTTGCAAATCGTGCAAATTTATTTCGAAAATAATGGTTCAGTTCGCGAAGTTTACCGCAAACTCCGTCCATTTTATGGTCGACATAATCGTCCATCAGAGCAATTAATTCGGTTAACCATGGATCGTTTTCGCACTACGTTTACTCTATGTGATAATACGCATCCGCAGAGACGTCGAACAGTGCGCACCGAAGAAACAATTGCCGCTGTAGAGCAAAATGTTGAAGAGGACCCGAATGAATCGATTCGCCACCGTGCACAGCAATTGGAGCTTTGTCCATCAACTTTATGGAAGATTTTGCGCAAAGATCTTGGCTTGCAACCTTACAAGATCCAGCTTGTGCAAGAATTAAAGCCGCGAGACCATGCAATGCGTCGTGATTTTGGTGTATGGGCCGAAAATGAGATTGATCTCGATGCTGATTTTCATCGCAAAATTTTGTTCAGTGATGAGGCTCATTTTTGGTTGAATGGCTACGTCAACAAGCAAAATTGCCGCATTTGGAGTGAAGAGAATCCACATGAGACCCTTGAGACGCCATTACATCCACAAAAACTGACTGTTTGGTGTGCTCTATGGGCTGGTGGAGTCATTGGGCCATACTTCTTCCGAAAATTATCCTTCTAATAAAGCCAAATTGATGGACATTAAAACTATTTTCTTGTGTTTTATTTCAATTCGAAGCTCTATACCTCTAAAAAAAACACCCTTTACCTTGAGCAATCTGCTTTATATGCTTATTGCAGACATCCGATATCAATGTTCTTAAAGGATTTATTTCGTACGTTTAGTTCCTCAGCTATTTTTATGTAAATTGGAAAAGCGAAGATTTTACTAAAGCTCGACCACTTTGCCGATCTAAGTTATTGCTCAACATTAAGATCTTGTTCAGCTCCAATTTAAAAATTCTAACCTAAAAATGTCTATACGATATAAGAACACATTTATCGTATGGTACATATGTGTACCACATATTAGAATGCCATCTATTACTAGTTATTGATTAGCAACGTATCCAAGCAACACGCTAAATCAATTGTTTCAGCCAAAAGGTGTGAAAGTTTCGCACATTGAAGTGACAAAAAGTAACACATACAAGAAAAGTATCTTCTTTAAAGTGTAAAATTAAAAAAAAAAGTTATAAAAAATACTAAATTGTCTCAGAGTAAAAATTATAATTCAAAGACAAAAAAATGTCTGATGTATTGAAAAACTTTATGACTTTGGATAAAGATCAAGAACTTCTTCAAAGTTTTATGCGCGTTGGTGTTGTCAGTGATGAGGAGCCTGAAGAGCCAGCAAAGAAAAGTACAAGAAGAAGTCGCCTGTCTCAGATGTCTAAGCCACGTGAACGTCATGGATCCGATGCACAAGAAACACGAGGCAGGCGCAAATCTGTTAAGTTCATGGATGCAGAAGTAACGGAAAAAGTAATACCCAAAGGTAACCGCATTGAGGCAGAGTTAAGGGCACAACGCAAAAGAATCGAGGAGCTGATGCTTAAGAAAAAGAAGCCTAAGGAAAATTTTGTCGACTTCTATACGGATAAAGATCGTGCTGCAGCCGTTAGTGCCGGCACATTTGACATCAAGCAGAGTTTGCAAATTAAGCAAAAACAGGATCGCAATGAAGCGCTCTTAATACCCGATGAGGCAGACATCAGCTCAATTATTGCGTTGGGTTTGAAGGAGATAAAAAATGCGAATCCTGAAAATGCCATACATTTCTTTTCGAAGGTTTTGTATTCAATTATTGGATTTTTGTTGAATTATTACATATATTTTTTTCGTTTGAATCATAGTTTAGATCCATTAAAAGAAATCCAGTTAGCTTAGATTTTAGTATATTTAACTTAAAGGTATGGTCATCAACTATCGTAACTTATAAATCACCAACAAAGTTTCTTAAAGTTCTTTAAGAATTTTAGTTTGTAAAATAAGAACGAAAAATTTTTGGCCACATTTGATACTTTCGGAGTACTAATTAAGGATAGTGAAGTAAGAAAAGTATAAAATTTCAGATCCCTAAAAGCGTGGGGGCCGTTACAATATGAGTAGTACTTTTATAATTGCATCACTTAGAAGAAGACTGCGCTAGCTGTAAAAGTACTCGCGTAGGTCTTAAATTTTTATTAAAAAAATATTTTTGGTTGATTTGACTAAGCATACCCACATTGAATTTGACATTTACTTATGGTAGGTACCACGCCTTCTTTTTGAAACTCATCAACTTTTTGTCTTTTGCTTGGCCGAACCACATTTTGCATTTGTGTGATCTTTGGTTTCATTACTTTAAATAATTCTCTCAGTGTAGCGTATCAAAGTTTTTGTTTCTGTGTAGGGTGCCAAGTTCTTTTCTAAATCATTCTTACTATATGTTTGTAATTTGGTTCCATTACTTTAAATAATTCTCTCAGTAAAGCATTTTGAAGTCTTTGATTGCATGGAAAGTCCCATGCCATCTCGTTAAAATTCGGCAACTTTATTTCCAGCGCTTGTCTAAGTTTTTCCTAGTAATCAAAATACATCAAATAACTCTCTTAATGTATTATTTTAAGTGAATTACTTGTATGAGTGATAAGCGTGTCCATGACGTAGATTTGGTTAGGTAGAAGTTGCAGTCAGTTACAAACCAACTCACTAAGACCAAATGTGATCCATTGTGATACCTTAGGGTGTCTGACTATATCCTCTCGTTGAACCATCTAGATTTCGTAATAACTAATTAGCTGGCATGCTAATATAGTTAGCATGTCGAAGATCATTCAGATCATCAAATAAAAACGAACCTAGAGTTTTTTGGCATTTTGTAGCATGTGAGGACAGGAGCAGAGAAAATGTTTAATGGTTTCCTCCTTCTCCACGTCTCCACAACTTCTGCATAAGTAAAAAGACCTAACACCTAATATCTCCGCATGTCTGCTGATGAGCCAGTGGCCAGTTATGACTGCAGAAAATGACAAGACACTATACGCAGAGCGGGATATCAGTTATGAAGAACGCTTACTATCCCATTTCGGTCAAATTTGCCTAGTTATATTGCAAGTTGACCCTTGAGTCCATCTTTTGTTAGCATTTTTTATGATTTCTTCTCTAAGCAGTGACTTACAGGTAGCTAGTGACATGCCAACACCTTCCTTGCTACGAGAAACTTGTCCCCTACCTAGCAAGTTCATCAGCTTTGCAATTGCCATCAACAGACACCCAGATGAGGTGAATGTTAAAATGCTCAGCCATCTCGTTTAGAGACAAGCGACATTGTTGAGCTTAGGAAGTTTGATTCTAGAGATTTGATAGCAGCCTGATTGTCTGCATAAATATTTATATCCTTTTTGGATGCGACATTCATGCTCAGCCAGGATGCTACCTCTTCTATTGCTATAATGTCTGACTGAAAAACGCTACTATAGTCTTGTTACCTCGCAGCAATTCCTATCTTCAGTTCCTTAGAATAAATACCATAACCCACCTGATTATTTAGCTTGGAACCATCTGTGTGGAAATTAATATGGCCCTTTAAACACGTGAGTCCTCCCTTCCAGTCATCCCTAGACGGATGAGATTACTGGAACAGTACAGTCCAAATTGGATTGTACATAACTCAAGCTATGTAGAATAGTTGAGTATCCTGTTCTACCCCAGGGCCAGCAAACGGTTTCCCTGAGTCTAATGGCGACACAAGATGCTATCCGTTTACCGAATGAAAGTTTTTGTTCTTGAAATCGCTTCTGGCGCTTATTTATTATTTTAATGTTATGCTTGAAGCTCCGTTGTATTAAAAGAAATGATAAAACGTATATTTTTTATCTTCTTTGCTTTCCTTTTAGGCTCTTGAACTAAATAACACCGACTTAAATGCTCTTGTGTCACGCAGCAAATGCTACTTACTGCTGGGAGAGGCTTCCAAAGCGCTGCTTGATGCAGAAACTGCGCTTGCTGAGGAAAAGAACAATATACGCGCCATCTATCAGAAGGCTGAATCACTTTACTATTTAGGTCAGTTCGAGCAAAGTCTTATGTTTTTCCATCGTGGCTTGCGTGCACGTCCCGAATTGGCTTCTTTTCGTTTGGGCGTGCAAAAAACTCAGGAAGCTATTGAAAATACCATTGGCGGCGCAAATCAAAATCAAGCTATTTTAAAATCATTACCTAAGACAAAACCAAAGAAATCTGAAGACAACACTCCAAAATCACAGCAAAACAGCTTCAGACCCGTACGTTCAAAACTAACTAAGGCCGAGCTAGAACGTCGTAATGCGCGAAAACTACTCGGAGAGTTATGTGTTGATAAAGAATATTTAGAGAATTTATTAAAACATCCAGATTTAGTACGCGCCGATACAAATACCGAAAATATTTCTACATTTGCAAAGGAAGCAGTCGATTTCTTAAATAAACGACAAGAATTTTGGCGTCAACAACGTCCTTGCACGGCGCTACCAAATCATAAGAATTTACCATTTGACGCTCTGCCGAAATGGTTTTAAATGAAGATTGGTATATAGAGACAACTGGCTTTAAACTAACCGGTAACTAATAAGCTAACACTATAGATCGCATGGTCGCGGTACATATCCATTTCACATAATAATAATAGATGGCTTGCTTGAAGGCTTTACTAATTAAATATTGATGGCATTAAGAAGCAAAGTACTTAAATCAATACTGGAAGTTTTTAAGAGCTAGTGCTACTTTTGTGCTTTTTTAAGAGATCACTATTTACAGGTTTTTTTTAGGGATTGAAAATGTATTTTCACACATGAAAACAATGAGCGAAACACTTATGATATGTGACCTGGTTTATGAAAAGTGGGTTTGGTTGGCAAAAAATCATTTTCCACTTTTTTGCCGGTGCGGATGGACTAAACGAGTTGTTTACCTTAAACCCCTTAAACCTGCACGTAAGACCCCTTTTCATAGAACAGGTCACATATATAGCTGTTTGAAGCTTGAATTATTCTAAGGGGTTCAGTATCAGTATCACATACTATATCTCATTTGAAAGGTATTAATATAAATTTAACCTTTTAAAAAGTTAGGCAAAGTATATTTCGTATGTGATGCCCCACAAGCTGAAATATATCAACATAAATCCTTTGATAACTAAACTTTGTTGATTTAGGAAAATGCCAACCATGCTATATCTTCCTTAAAAGTCCTTTTTAGCGAACCACCCAGGGTCAAAATAAGTCCCATACAGTCCGAGGGCATGACGGTAAGCTCAAACTAGTAGTGGATAATTAACTGTACTGTACTTGACTCGTTTTGAGCCAAATACCAAGTACTTGACTCGTTTTGAGCCAAATACCAGTGTACTTTTAAGTAATTACTAAGGCTGACCAGAGGTGAAGCTCCATCGTCAAACTGGTACCACGGTAGTCCTTTCCGGGAGTGCATCGTGGTGGTTATGGATGAAATCCGAATTGTGGTTGAAATCCAAATTGTGGTCGAAATCCCAATCGAGATCAAATTGTTATGCTCATTGTGGAGTTGCATTTTCTCAACCTAGTGGCCATTCTAAAAATTTTAAGAGATGTTGGTATATCTTGACTCAAACCAAAGGTGTAGTTATGTTCATAAACATAACTTTACTTGGTTACTGTTTCGAACGACAGTCGTCCTATAATTAGTGACGTATAGAAAGTAATTCAAGTGTGGCCCTAAGCCTTTTCAGGCAGGCGGTCACGTTAAAAGACCAAGGCAGTTGTGATCTGTCACAAGTTATATATCACATGAAATTTTTTTTAACTATATAATTTTTAAACAGTTTAATGACCCAAATTGTGTGTTAGAGGCACCACAGATCAAACTACTGAACTCTTCTCTGAGCAGTAGCTATGAAAAATTAAAATATTTTATTTACCAAAGCCACGTATATTGTTTGAAATGTTTTTGCAATTACGAAGGCGGATTGAAAAGTTATCGGCCCAGACAAGAAAACACAACTATTTCGGCAAAAAATCATGTTGTTGCTCAACCGTTTCCTTTTAGTTCAATACACTTCATCAAAAATTCTTTAATATTTTGTATGCACTCTACGTACTTAGTACGATTTACTGAGTTCCTCTACATAGGCCTCCGTTTCAGCGATAACCTTATTCGAACACAAATAAATAAATTTGATTAGATATTTTTCTAAAGTAATTTTAAATTTCAAATATTAAATTTAAGGTAGGACTGGTTAAGAGGTGATAAAATATTATGTGTTTTAATTGCGTACACTCCTTAAAAGTATATTTCTGTTGTGAAAAAGAAATACTGCTTAAGTCAACTTAAGCACGAAGAGAGTTAAGGCCGATTTTCCGATTGGTTCTGGATGCAATTGCTCTTTCTTTTTAACGCAAGTATTTAGCATTTGTTTAGGTCTTGATATCGCCAAAAACTGAAGTGACTTTCACCAAGATCTAATGGAAAATTGGCCCTCAACTCCCTTCGTGCTTAAGTTGACTTAAGCAGTTATTCCTTTTTGCCACATATTTCCCATAGCATGAAAAGTTCACTAGCCATATTGTTGAAATTCTGCACCATCTGTAAAGATTTATAAAATATAGCTATATGAATAATTAAAACAAATTAATTCAACTAAGTATAAACTAAACGCTTTAAAACTTACTCTAGATTAGAATGCAATGTTACTTAATAAAACATCATTATTAATTTATTGCAATATATCATATCATATATATTTTGCATTTACAATTTATTTATTCAACATTTAAATACATGTTTATAATTATAGTTCATCTGTTTGCTATGCTACAATTAATAATTCTTGTTAAATTTTCTAATTACAAGTAACTGCAAGTTACAGATTAATGTATAAATCATATTTATTTATAACTTTTTCTTAATTATACTGTGTTTACGTCTTACAATTGTTTTTAGCTTTAAAATTAGCAACATAGAACAATAACATAAATTATTTGTTTATTTTTAAAAGTAATTATTTAAACTTCAATGTTAACTACGGTTAGAAAGATTTTTTTTTTGTTTTGTTTGAAAAAAGAATATACATTTATTTAGTATTGTATATTTACTTATATATTTTATGCAATGTTATGTATTGACTAGTTAATAAATAAATACTTTAAAGAAGCCTTGTTCGCTTGGAAAATAATAACAAAAAAAAAATATAAATTCATATTGTTCCTTTACTTTCGTCAAATATCTCAAAAATAAATTAGCAAAATAGAAAAAGTTTTTTATTCAGGTTTTTCAATAAATAGTTACCCTTCAAGAGTAACAAAAAATTGTACTACATTCATGTTTCAAATATTTATAAGTTATATATAAGTTTATAGATATTTTACATTTCAATATATTTAGCAAACTTATTTCAACAAAGTGCTTGAAAATTTTGAGATATTTGTTATAGCAAAATTTGATCTGAAACAGTAACCTTTTAATAATTTAAACATATCATACACAGTAGGGTGTCATTAACTAGTTTACCAATAATTGTTGCAATAAGCGTAATATTTGCAAAGTTTATCAACATTCTTGATTTTTACATAAAAATATTTCATTCCCAGAGGTTTTTGTTAGTTCAAACAATATTTCCTTAAGTATTGATTTATGTCATTTCTCCCCCGGTGATAACTAAGCAACTTTTGTAAAAATACGAGTATTGAGCAGTGCTGTTTTTCATTTGTGTTTTAAATATGTATATTAAAATTAATTAGAAACAAAACCATAAATACATATTAAACTATTTTTAAATTATTATTTTTAATTTTTTAACAAATGCATACTTTTCTTACAATTGATTTTGATTTTTTTTTTAATGGAATTTTAAACATTTTTTGCATGTTGTAGCGCAAAGTTTGTGTGGAATGTTAATTCATTTAATTTCCTGCTTAAAGTTTTTTACAACTTTTATGTTATAATAGATGAAATTTTTATTGCCTTCTAACATCATTTATTTTTGTAGCGTCTATGTAACCTTTTAGCTTAAGCTCAATTCGCAGCTATTTAATTTAATTTAAAATAGCAAGCTGAAAAATTAGAAAAGAAAAAAATCAGATTTTTAGCAAAGAATGACAAAGTTTGTATGTATGAGCTACTTAGCGCTAATTTTTTTAGCGGTTACCAAGCAATAAAAAAATGTGCACAAGATAGACCAGAACACCATCTAAACTGCATCGTAAAATACACAACGCTAACTTCAACATTCTTTGTTTCGCTCTTTAATTCAAACACCAACCTGTACTATAGTAAGCAGAAATCGAATCTAATGACAAAAACGATCACTACTTTTGGTACGGGTTCGGATAGCAATCGCGAGTCACAACCACAACAAAGCGAAGAAAATTTGTTGTACGTAGAGATCACGTTACTATTCTATTGCGCTCTCTCACATCGCTGGCTATGGTTCGTGTTACGGTTTCAATCAAAGAGTGAAATACGGAATGCAGAGGGAAAAAGTTAACGCTCATATATCAGAACGAAATCGAACCATACAATTGAGTTTTTTTTTTCATTCTCTGAAGGGAAGTACCAAAGGATTTTATACTTAATACCTAAATATGAAACCCAATATGGTTACTGTTATGATATAGCGCCATTCTTAAGACGTAAACAATGAAAGGATATTCATACATCTCATTTAATGTCATCGTATCCTTTTTTTATTGAAGCTATTTAGCGATAATGCAGTACCGATCTGTTTTGTTTCGATTTCAAATAATTAGACTCGAGTACTTTTCACAACCTTCCATTTATTTAACAGTCCTGAACTACTTTCAAAAACAGCTACCAGCTAAACCACCAACTCCTTTTACATGTTATGAACTGGCGATGAAATTTTTCAGGTATACATTACCTTTACACTACTAAGTGGACAATTGTTCTTGTATGCATTACCTAAACAGTGGTGCGAAAGTGCAATTGACTCTTCCTTGGGCATCAACATTGAAAAATCGTCAATACGTAACATGTAAATAGGATGGAGGAAAATATGTAAAGCTCCATATCAAACATAAGCTTGAATGAAAATATGTCCGGGATCAGCGCATGCCAGCCGGAATTAGTGATTTGGTTTTTAATGAAAAATAGAAACACTGTAGCAATGTTTTTCAATACAACTATATTTTTATATAGTCAGTGACTTGACTATTAAAACGTAAGAGAACTTTATAGCCATTTTCCTGTGAAAGTGGGCCTATATTTATTATATTAAATTTCGAAATTTTTAAATGCAGAAATTTTCATGGAAATCAGCTCTTATCAGCATAAGAAATAAAGCCAGAGTTCTGACGTGGTGGGAGAAAACAGATAACGGGTTAATGTTTAGCAAATATAAATTATACAGAACTAATTAGTCTAATCTCTGAAGGAAAATCTACATTTCTTACTTTAATAAATAGCACCCATATGAAATTTGGTGCAGAAAATTTGCACAAAACATTTCACTATGACTACGGAAAAAAAACTGAAGGACAAAATCGATTTCTGGTTTAGAAACTTACTTAATTATTATTTGTTGGTCTAGTCGGAAGTGGTGGCGCATTACCAACGCGATTAGGTATTGGAGGTGGACCACGTCTTGCAGGCAATGGTGGCGGCGGTCCCATAGGTGCATTCAACGGCAATGTAGGCGGTTGTCGTCTTGGACTATCAACAACCGATGGCGTGCTAGTCGTAGTCGTTGTTGTTTCTCCGCAAACAGAGGGTGGAAATGGTGGTGGAGGATGCCTTGGTGCTGGCACATCATCTTGTATTTCTTCATATATATTTCCAGATGGCTCATACTCACTTTCATCGCGACTTTCCGTATGAGGAAATTTTTCATGCATATCCAATGATGATTGTTTGGAATGACGTGAAGGTGTTGATACTGGTGTTGCATTTTTACTTTGCATTTGTCGCGGAGGCGTAGGTGGCAATGAACCAGCACTTGAACCAACAGGAGAGCATTTACCCGATGAAAAGTTCAGTGATGTTGGCGATGCATTATCAATTGGCGATTGTGATTTTGATGAAGATCCAGTTTCAGCGGTATTATTAGATGCTGGCCTTGCATGCATTGGCTGTGGTGGTAATTGCGGTTTGGCCGGTTTTGGTACTAGCATTTCAGGAACAATACTTATAACACCAGCATGTGGAAAGTGCCGTGGTGAGTTCTTTGGTGACATTGGCATTGGCGGACGTGCTGGTGCGGGACGCGCCGGTGGCTGTTTAGGTCGCTGTGGTATTTCGGGTGTTGTATTTATTAGTTGTGCCTGTTCTTGTGGATTGGCACATAGTGGTATAGTGTTTGTAGTACACAACTCAATTTCATTATCGACTAAATGTTGCCAATTCTCTGATTTCAATTCAAATTGTAACTCTAGACCGCAAACACTTGTGCACTTTTTTGATACAGCATTTAGAGCAGATTCACCATCTCGGAATGTTACCCACATAGTGTCTTCTACGTAACGTACAAGTGTAACTTCGCCCATTTTTGAGAGTTCTTGGATAAGTGAAGACATGACATGCTCATCATAGATTGTTGGACCATCTTCGTCACAGGAAGGTTCCTTTACATGGACAACTATTGTTGAATCTGGTGGTCCTAAGTCTGTGATAACTTGCTCAAATACCTGCAGATTAAAAAAAATATTTATATTTTTTATACTTGGTGCATACTTTGAACAGACATTATGTTAATGCATAGCTAATTCTTTGATATAGGTTTGAGGCAGGATGATTTGTCTTTAGCTCATGCTATACATCTTCCAGAGAAGATTAATTCATTGTTAGAGAGGCGGTACTGAATATTAAAACTTTTAGTGTACTTAGTGGAAAATTTAAGAAAGTTTAATAATAAATGTCATTACATTAACGGAAGACAAACTCGATGACGTAACGTGCTTATCATTTGGTTACATGAGGTTGAATGTCCCGAATAACTATGTAAAGTCTGACTTGTAAAAAAGGAATCCAAGACTTCCCGTGTGAATTATATTTTGCAGGGAAATTAGTTTCTTTAGGTCTGAAGAATGAGGCTATGAGTATCCATAATTTGTTGCTTAAATGCTGAGACACTTCGTCCAAGCTAACACAGATAAACTCGCTGATTTGATATAAGTAAGATTAGAAAGGTACTTACTTAATTTAAACATTCATGAGTACAAAAAGGGAAGGTTATAAACAAATTTCTTGGTATAAAAAAAGTTTTCCTTAATAAATTATTTTCTTTAACTTACTTCTCTACGACGGACTACATCGATTTCCACAATTTCTGAATCAATTATAGCAATAACAGGCCGGTGATCACTCTGTTTTAGTTCTGAACGCCCATAATGAATTAATTTGCCTGGACTCCATTCAGCTGAAACAAAATCAGATTCAGCCAAAGCTTTTCGACGACGCCATAAAATACGATCAGTCCAAGCTGGAGCCCGCTGCTTCTCTGAAGTGTCATAATCATCGCTGAACAAATCATATTTATACGTCGGATCGAATAATATTTCGCCTTCTAGAAAGTCATTAAAAACATTTCCTGCCTCCTGTTCTTTGCGCAATTGATCGTTAACTAACACTGAAGCAAGATCACTATTTTTAACAGCTTCCTTGAGCTCATCCTTATCCATATCAATACGATAGTTGAAATCACCACACCAAAACACCCAATCGTGTGACTTTAAGGTGCGTCCCATTGGAAATGCTAGTTTGCGAGTAATTTCAGCATAATCAGCATTGCGCTCAGCAACCTATTTCAAGTAGCATAGTATAAATCAAATTCAACTTTTTTTGGTCATATGAATTACCTGTGACTGTCCTGCAGCAAAATGAGCACATACAAAACACATTGATGTTCCATACAACACAAATCGTATAGCACACGCTCCTTTATTTCCAGTAGCGCCACCCAGTCCAGTCTTTACACAATCAATGGCAACATCACGTATATGTGGTGCATGTTCGGGACGTACGTAAATGTACAGGCATACGCCTACCAATTGCTGATATGTTAGTAGCACATAATCGTTGTCACGTGAGATTGTCTTCTGTAACTCTTCAGCCCAAAGTTTAGCATTGTCAGTGCTAGCTGCAACAATATTTGATGCATTTAAGTCGACAATCTCCTGAAATCCAATAGCATATATGTCAACGGGGTGAGTGGCATTTTCCGAGGGATTATTAACATCAACTAAAGCTTTAGAACGTGCCAAAGCATGCGAGTCTAGCAGCCAATCAGATAAAGAATCCTTAAAGACAACACTTCGGAAATGTTTACCGCCATTTACATTGTACGTGCCCACGGCGACACGCGCAGTTTTATGTTGCACATACTCATTATAACGTTTACACATTTCACGCAAAACAGTCGTTGGTGCATGCAACATATTTGAGGGTAGTAAAATACGTGCACGATCAGCTAATTCTGAGCTAAGTGTTGAACCAACAAGTAAAATATCAATAGCCTCCTGGAATAAAAAATAATTAAGTATAATGAAATAAACATCAAAAACAAGCCGGTATCTCACCTGTTTTGAATTATCCAGTAAATTATTTTGAATTGTCCTTGCAGCAGAACGTGCACCATCCATTAACTTGGAACCACCTTGTATAGCACCGGTACCAGCATAGATTTTGCTTACTTCATTGCCATTATTTACCCACATCTGACGGAAAATTTCCTCAAACCGTGAGAAGTTTTGTTTTTTTTCGCCAAGTTTTAAGGCTTCAATTTGTATATTAAGTGTATCGAGCCCTAAATAAGTTTGCACACAATTCGTGCGATCTAAGCAATCTAAACAATTTGTGCGTATAACACCGAATTGCTCACGCAACACTTGACCATTGGACGCATGAAAAATACCATAGTTTACACCACACGCAATAATGCGTTCCTTTAGTTTAGATAGCGCTGAGAAGTTTCCACCGCGACATTCCTGGTGATAATCAAAAATTATGTGTGGCACATCCTTATGTGCCGACATGCCATGATGACGTTGAAACTCATTGCTTAGCATAGCTTCACCTTCCTTGCTACCAATGAGACTTGTACCGAGTAGGTTTATAATCGTTTGATAGCCATAACGTTCCTTCATCATTGACATATGACGATCAAATGCTGCTGCAGAAGCTTCAAAGCCACGCGAAAGTTTTACTTTATGTGACCCCACTTGTACGCCAGGCTGTTCCCAAAAAAGTGGAACAGAGCCACGTGTCTGCAGATAACTGGTAACGTCATTGTCCACATAGATAACTTGCTCAGTTTCGACAAAATTTGCAACGTATCCTTCGTCGTTGGTGCCTACAAGATATAAAAGAAAAAGTTTATTTAAAAAGACAAATTAAAAAATCTACACGTAGTGATTACCTCTCACATTAAAACGCGTTCCTGCGCGTTCACAGCTCAAACGAGATATTATGCCTGCACGCGCCTGCTTTGCACCGATATAAACAGTGCGCACTTCAACGGATCCGCACATGGCCTTTAATAACCATGCATTGCAATCGATGCCAAACCTCAGCATATGAATATGCATCATGCGATTCCAAAAGAAACGACTGTCCGTTTCAGCAATTTGTTGACGTCTTTGAGCGCACAGTGTTATATCAAATTTTAAAACACTTGCTGATGTTGCAGAGCCATGTGCAAAATAAAACGTACCAGAGTTAAGTAGTTTGCGTACCTCTGAAATGCGGTCCTCATTTGGTGCAGCATTTTGCAGTGATACAAATTGCGTTTGAGTTATGCGAAAGATTTCAACATCACACATTTTACCCATTGATACACAGCCGGTGACCAGCACCAGAAAGAGCACAGTGCTCTCGCCAGCGTTTAGTTGGAGGACACCCAAACAGCCGTAGGCATCACACACTTTTGTGTATTGCTTGCGTATAATTTCGGTTTCCTGCGACGAGAGCAGCGCTACTGCATGGGACTCTAAAAGTATGCTGTCGCTCTTGTTGCGATGTTCCAAAAGAACACTATGAGGTGATGGAGGAATGGATTTCTCCAACACACGTATTACTTTTGACATAGCCATTTTGCCAGTTTATTACGTTTTACTCTTGTCGACTGGTCCAATAAACTTATTTGATTTTGTAACGGATTTTAATTACGTATTGTACTTAAGATGTTTAGTGTATCACACATCTTGTTGTCAGCAAACAGAAGAGAGGAATCCTAAGACATCTACGAAGATTGTAAAAATTGTGAAATCAGAGTGTTAGTTAAATATATGTAATTCTTATGATCTTAAAGATCTAATAGGATCAACTCTAATTCTCGACATCAATAATATTGCTAAACCAATTAAACACTAATATTATTTTCTTAAAAGTTAGTTTATGCTAAAAAACTTATCATCAACGCTTAATATAGAAGTGGCTTAAGAGCGATAGAAAAGTGACGTCGAGTTAAACAGGAAATGGCAGCTGATTTGGGGGTTTTAGAGATCACTGAATTCGAATATGCAGATCATTTTTACAGATATTTAACTCTTACCCGAACATATGGGTTAAATGTTTGACGAGCTAAGAATGACCCACCATCAAAAAAAAAACCTCAATAACCTCAAGGATTACTGATTTACTGGTAACGAACAAAAACTGCATTTTGGACAGTTAAGGATTAAATATGTCCTGGTTTAGGTCCTCGCACTTAATTTTTATGATTTTGTGTAATACATAACGATATGATGGTAAATTCCTTTGACCATCTATTAAATCTAGTATTGTTCCATAACGTTCTAAACATTAAAGGAAAATCACACATAAAAGTGCTGATTTCACGGAATGCGAGCATAAATTCTGCATTTTATTTTTGTAACCAAATAATAAATTTTTTGAAATTTTTTTTTGTAACTTTTATTTGATTGTATTTATGTGTCTTTCAAAAATATTTTTCTGGAACGGTTCGTTTTTATCGGAAAATATTTAATGAAATCAATTGTTTTATTTTTGTTTGGCGCGTACGTGTGCGTGCAGAGGAACGAAAATATTTTAGCCCACGAAGACAATTATTCATGGAGACGCAACGAACGGCACCGAATCGAAATGAAGAAATAAAAGAATGTGATTCTGTTGCTGGTTACTACTAGAATAATTTATTTTGAATTTGAGTATTACAAATTCAAAACACAAATATATAACGAGGCAATGTAAAAGAGAATTTTGTATATAATAAGGTAAGATATAGACAACTGTATATAACGAAATAATATGAAACAAGAATTTTGTATATACAGAGTGAAATTCCAAAGTTATAAACATTTAATGTAATTAGTTATATGTATTCAGAAAGACTCGAAAATTTAATGTACTACTTATGGAAATATTATATTCAAATAAACTAAAGATATGCGATAATTGAAAATAAGTCAGTGTTTCAAATAATGTATTTTGAGAATTAGTTCCAATGTCAAAAAACAGTCAAAACAGAGTTCTTCAAAAATTCTTAAATTTGAAAACAGCATTTTACAGATAAATTATTAACTTAATTTGAAAGGTATTTTTAACAATATACCTCTTGTTCAAAATCTTAAGTCATAAGTCCCATACAAGAGGCTAGATCTCTATAAAAGGGCTGCATGAGTACTCTCGAAACGTCCACGTTGCGAGTTCATCGAGCTTTTGTGCACAAAAACTACAAATCAAATCAAAATAAATCGAAACACTAAGCAGGAGAGGTGAGTGCTACTCTTGCAATCGCAAATAAAATGTTCTACAAGTTTAAGCACTCGAGTTTATTGCACTTCGAAATTCCGAGTTTGGATTGCACTCATACAGACTTCTTGTTATCAGTTTGTGTGATGTACATATATAAAAGTAAAGTTTATATTTCAATATTCGAATTTGGAAGAAAGCACCAACATACAAAAACAAACAATAAATATTAAATTTAAGGACTGCTCTAAAAATGCCAAACTCACTGTGGCTAATTGGTAATAATTCCCTAGATATATATAATGTAATGTAATGTTTAACTTTAAAATGGAATATCTTGGGAACCATTTAAGATACAACAGTTTTGAGATTAGATTTGAAATTTACGTGGTGTGGTTTATTAAAAACCATGATTTTTTCGTCTAACTTGAAATATTTTTCATTCATTGTTGTTACGTTTAAAAAAAGCTTTATTGCCATGTCCCCAAATTTGGGCTCCAAACAGCACGTAATAAGTTTTTTGTTTGGGTTTTTGGAACAGATTATATTTTAACATATTTTTTGCTGAGCTTCCAGTTCAATACATTTTAGTGGAAAAAAACACAAAATATGACAACTAGCTGCTTAAACTAATTTCAACCGCTGCTACGCGGTATCATCAGTAAGCTTTGTTGACCAGTTAAAAAGCACAGCAATATATAAACATTCTTGTATCCATATAATACATTTTAATCTTGCATGCATTTGTTCTTGTAACTATTTTGATATTTCACATGTCTTGCGAGCACGCAGTAATATTAATATTTTGGGTTTCATATTCGACACATGTACGTTCATATATGCACAAAATAGGGTATAATACTTTTTCAAATAACGAAATTAATTTTTTTCTGTATACATAAGGATCGCAATAAAGCTTTAATTTTTCCTTGGGATCATTTCCTTTTGCTTTCAGTTAAAATAAATAAAAAAATGGTTTGGGCCGATTGATAACCTTGATTTTGCAATTCGAACAGCAGGGGCTGTTCATATAATACGTAACTCGATTTTCAGTCTTTTTAGACCTAATTGCCTCGGAAAATTACATTCATGTGATTACTTGAGGGCTTTGTGTCTCAAAAGCTTCTTTTCCCAAAGGATTAATTTTAATCAGTAAGTGTGGGAAATTTTATATAGATAATGTGAAATTGAGGACGTGAAGATGTTGTGAATTTTTAGAATATGATATTTCGTGTGTATATCTTTATGATATATCCCACATGCGGAGGCTCGAGTTTGAATTTAGACCCATCGTTTCTTTGGCAAAGTTGCTCAGAATTGTCCGTAGAATATTTTCTTGACATACTCTTTGAAGACTTTTTGTCGCCCGAACAAATCGACCCCCCCTAACATACACACCTGCTGAAATTAATAGAAAATGTACGAAAGTTGAGGTCAACGACTAATTTTTGCTCAATATTTGCCTGTTCAAAAAATAGGTATACTGGAAAGATAAATAAAATTAATCTTTTATTGTTATTTTGGATAACTTTCGCAACTCTTCTCGGCGTAATGTTGCTTAGAACCTGGCATGTTTCTTTGGGATTCTCATACGACATTTCTTGGACACACTTCAATCACTACTTATTCGTGAATTTATTTTTTTTTTGCTTTTTTCATCTTTAAGGCCCCCACAGGAGTTTTATGTGTGTTTTGGGTTATTATCTTACAGCTTTGTATTCGGTTGCTGTCATTTTGCTCATTGTCCGGAATATAGGACCTATCCTATGTTGACGAAAACACTCCCACACCATAATATTTCTGAATTCGTGTGTATGTCTTTTTGTGAATCTAACGTGAAACTCTTTGTTTGTAGACCGTCGCATATTTCTTTCCGAATCCTTACCAAATAAATTGATCTTAGTTTCTTTTGTCCTTAAGATATTACGCAACTTATTCTCCCGTTGAGGTCATGACCAGATTCCGTGATCCCTTACAAAAATTAACCTCATGCTAAATTTTTTTTCCGCAGCAAAGGAACTTTTTTAGCTAAGCGTCCGGGTGTTATCCTTTAGTAAACGTCGTCAAATGGTTTGAGCGTTAACCACGTTCTGCTAAAATTGTCTTTGAAGATTTAGATGTGCCTTTTTTTCGAAAGTTACGATATGACGATCAACGGATTATTTTTAAATACATTTCTCACGAAATTGTGAGACATATTCAGGAACCTGCAAATGCATCGAAGAGATTTTCTTTTTTTATAAAGTTTAGAGGCCGTCTATAATTTTCAGCAGGAGGTGACTTATGAACCATCTCAACTTAAATTTATGCTGTCAATTCAGTGTATTTTAAGATTTAATTAAAGCACACTTACCGTTCTTCTAAGGAAAGCTGAAAAAAGATTTTCAAAAAATGTATCAAGCAAAAATTTTAACCAATTGGAGGTGTAACTATTATTTTAAGCAAAGAAATGTTCAAACTATGCACAGTAAGTAGAAACGCTCAAAACTTATGATTGTCTTACTGCAGATCGTGCTACCAAATTGTGTAATTTTACTATTACTTTGAGCAGATGTGCATGCATGTATTTGGCATTTATTTCGAATTTTCCCGAATGTACATACTAAATTTGGAGCCAGAATGTAATTTTAGAAGATCGAAAGCTTCTAAACGGCTTTAAAAAAATTTGGTTTCAAACTAATTTTTGAGCAAAATCACTTTTGCTTCAAAGTAACTTAATTTTGGGACAGTTCGGATGATATATAAATATCACTAAGGAGTAAGAAATATTAATGAATCCCAAAAATGTTACGTCTTTTTCAAAGGATTATCAAAGGTCTAACATCCTTCATAATACCAAAAGCTGAAACACATGCAATGGAATAAATTTAAACTGAAACAGACAAAAAAATTAAAATACAAGAAATTAAATTAATGTAAAATAACATTAACTATAATGGATAAGAATACAGACAGCTTAAGGCTGACATTCAGCCAAGCACAAAAAAATCAATGTTTATCTGTGTTCATGAAGAAAAAATCAATAAAATGTTACCACAATGTTAGACAAAGGCTGCGGTAATGTAACAATGGATTTGAACTTTGAAAAATTTATATACACCTATGTGAAGATAAGCAATCACATTCGTTCACATATTAAGAACACATTGGGAAATATATTCTAGAACTCATTTTGCGTGATATCTTGTATTTAATAAAAATTTTAAGAAAAAAAAATCAAATTTTGCAAGCTTATCATTTTGCCTGTATCGGAATTTTTGCAAATTCAAGTTCATGCACTTCTTTGCCTTTTGCCCTTCTCAGGAACAGAAGTTCCATACATCGCAAATGCAATCCGCCCCTTTGTTAAAAAATATATAACGTATAGATTTTTCACCAGAAGTAAAAGTTTTTGTACCCACAATTTTATATTTTCAAACGTCTTGAAAATCATTTCTCTCTATTTACACAATGAATTAGTTTCACTTTACATATTTTTTATAATTATACCTTAATTTCTGTAATTTTATTTAAGTTAATAACGTAAAGTCGTATTAGTTTCGCAATTTCGCAGAATTACTTCTGAGTTTGTTTGGAAAAAATTACTAAATAAACTCTAAAACTCAAGTGTCAAATGGGATATCATCAACCGTGACGCTTGACATCGGTGTTATCCGAAACTGACACTGGTGTTCTATGAAATCAAAAAAAACTTCTTTATGAAACAGTGCTAGTCAGCGTACATAATGTCGTGGAAATAATTGGCACGCAATCAGACGCGGGCGCTTGATTCCCAGCGCTCGACCACGAGTATTGGCTTACCATAGAGTTTTTCAATAAAAATTAGTAGTTGAACATTTAAAATTGAATTAATTAAGTTATGTAAGAGATATAAATGAATTTGTTATTATGTATGAAATTTATGTTCACATGGCAACGCACTTCCAATATTTGATGACTCTGATCTATCGATAATGCTGTATTTCAGTAATAGCACGGGCTATGTTGACTTTGAAAGCACCGGACTTGCTTCTTGTAGGCATAGACCAGCGACTTACGTATATACGACAATAATTTGTCTTTTCTGACTGAAAATTAAATAAGAAAGAGTGAGCTACAGATTCAATAACATGGACGCAACAAACTGTTAAAATCTACCTGAACCTATCAAAAATGCAAGACAAGTACTTAAAGATCTTAAATATGAAAAATAAATAGCTCAAACTCATTGGGAGAATCAAAAATTTTCAAGAAATGTTAGCTTTTCTAGCATAGAACTTTACTTTTACGAATAATTTTAATATTGCTGATTCTATTTTTTTTTTTTTTTTTTGGTAAGAAGGCTGTTTCTGTAAGAATGTTTCATGAATGAAATCAAAATTGTTTATTTTCTAGTCACACCGCTTGCACATACAATAGTCTACAACTACATATATACTTTTTTGAAATTGTATTCAAAATATGTATATTATCAGCAAATAGGGGAATTCAGAAGTATCTATGACTAAAGTGTCTATCATGGTACAGTTATCAAAGTAGAATTATCTTGCAAATTTATGCATCCATCCATCGCTGTCAAGAATAAATATTTGGGCAAAAAAAGACAGTCCTAAAAATGAAAAGGAAGAGAAACATGACCATTATTCAACTAATTGCATTGCATAACGAATTGAAAAATTAAATATTCGCTTAAAGCGTTTTTCAACACCGAAAACTTAATTCTTTTGTTAGGAAAACGACACTTAAGGGGCTCTTCTGATTTGTTTTCTGTTGTGATTCATATTCATCAAATACTCTCTTTAGAAATTGCATTTCGCAACTGTCAATTTGACACTAAATTCCACAGCTGACTGTCAAAACTCACTACTTGCTGCAACAAATTAGAACTGAGAAGCAGCTATTTCTAATTTTGTATTTATCACATTTCTTTTTTGGGTTATCTGGCTTGCTGTTACATACCCGTATGATCTGTGTTCAACTACTCATTTCCATTTCATTAAATTAAAAAAAAATTAATAAAATTTTTAACTAAAATTAAATTCGAACTTCGAAGTGTAAAGCAAAATCGCGCCTTTGAAAGCAAAGTTTCGGAATTGAAATTAGAAAAATTTATTAAAATCAACGAGGTGAAAAAAGAACCAGGAGTCAGAATGTCAACAGCTGCAGATTTTGATAAGAAATATGATATCGTCGATGATGTTGCACCGCGGCACACTCAAATGGTGGGACGTTATAAAAAGTTAGTTTTCAATTCTTTAAAAATTATTTATCACTAACAAAATGTTATCTGCTTTTAGGAGCTTCGCCTATTTTACGCTACGCGAACGGCTGCCAGTAATTTTAACTGGAATTATTGATGGGCTAACAAGGGACAAGGATGAAATCGCAGCTAAATATGGAGAGGTAAGTCTGACAGTTCAGCATGAAAAAGATATCAAACTGCAATTAAAGAAAGCACTATAATTTGGTGGCTGGGCAGATGTTAAATATTTCAAGGTCACACAGGGGTCCTGCATGAAAGTAAGATAAGTGCATTAAGTTCACTCTGTTTCATCATGCATATACATACATATGTTGTAACTCTAGTGTACGTTGTATTATAGATATTTTCAAATGATTGCACGGTGGAAAAGTTTTCTGAATGCTAGTAGCTCCGGCAAGAGATAAATCGACGGCTAACTGTGCAAATGTTGTAAGTGCAACATTTGTATGTTTAAGAAAAATTAATTTGATTTGAGTAGGCTAATTACAAAGGATGATGTTTGTTCTTTGTCTATTAATGTGCTATGAAAGAAACACGTCAAATAGAATTAAAAATACGCACATAAAAATACGAAATATGTAGTTAAACATCCGAAAAATTTCTCTGGTAAAACTATAACTTTTCTCACATCGTTTGACAAATCAAAAATTTTTATTTCGTCTGGAATCTAAATGTGAACGCAGAATTTTTGTCGCATAAGAAAATATTTTATAAGATATAATCTTAAATTTGCAAGTAAAAAATGCGAAAAGACAGTTTTGGGTCGAAAAAAACCCAAAATGCAGAAAAATTCCACGTAAAGATGTGGATTGCACATTAAAAATTTTATGAGACGTTGTGACCTTCAATTAGATTTTCCATTAGGCAAAAATTGTCTGAGCATGGATAGAATTTGAATATCTTTACGAATAAATCTACTAATTTTTTTTTTATGGAAATTTGTGTGCTCATTCCGATGGGCTTAGGTCCGTTCGTATAAATTTTTTTTACGAAAAATAGATGAAACTGTCTAATAAAGCAATCTTTCCTTTATAAAACGTATGGAAAACTAAAAAGCTTGAGCCACAAATAAGTATTAACATAATGAGCTCTGAACTTTTTATTAATATATGTACATGCAACTATTAAACCTGCTTGGAAAAAAAAGTTTAATATATACACATAACAAATTATATGCTTATATATATGATTTTATGCTGTTATTTTGTCATCGTTGATCGATTCATTGATTTGCCTTGTGACCACTTATAATATATGCAATATTTTGGATGAATTGCACCGCGCTGCATGGTGCTGCTTAGTGAATGAAACGTAACATCATACAACTTACAAATAAATATATCTTATATTTTCGCTCATATTTCAAACATCTGCATTTTGGACATATATTAACAGATATGAAGAAAAATAATATAAATTCAAATTTTCCTTTTAGGACTCTCGCGAAGAAATTAAAAGCATTGTGGGTCATCTTTCCAAGTTAAAGTACCAACTACAAACAGATAAAATGTTAGAGCTTTTTAACGGAAATGGTAAATAATTTAAGAGAAATTTAATTATGCATATCTTTAATTTAAATATTGTATATTTGCAGAGCCAGATAAAGAAATGTGGAATGCATTTTTACAGTCAAATCATGGATCATTCTTTAAAGTTTGCTGGCTATATGCAGAATGTTATATGTACCGTAAAGTGCGCTCCTACTTTGAATCATCAAAAATTCTTAAAGAATACGATTATTTTAGTAAACAAAAGAAAAATGCTTTGACTTGTTGTATAGATTCACTGAAAGAAATCGCTCGTACCCTACGTCATTTAACTAAAAGTGCTGAAAGTTTTAAAAAGCTACTGAAAGTGAGTCTCTATAATAAGAACGTTTTTTATGGTTACGTATAAATTATACACTTTTTATAGCTCAATTTATGGGGAAATCGTTGTGATCTTTCCATATCGGCTGGTAAGGAAATAAAACAAACTGGGAATCCATTTGATCTATGTGATTTATATGAGGCTAACGTTTTAACGGATGATTCAGAGCGCATATGGAAATGCATTTCTCAGGAACATACCGATAAAAGTCCTGTTATTGTTGATATGATTTTAGACAATGCAGGATATGAGCTTTACACTGACTTCATATTGGCTGACTTCATCATAGAACATAAATTAGCCACTAAAGTACGCTTCCATGCTAAAGCTCTGCCATGGTTTATCTCCGATGTAATGGCAGAGGATTTCCATTGGACTATACAATTTTTAAGTGAACATAATTCAAAGCATTTAAGTGAATTAGGCAAAAGATGGATAACATATCTTCATGAGGGTAAATTCGAATTGTCACCGACCGAGTACTTTTGGACAAGTGCTTATGAATTTTATAGGTAAGTGCACTTTATCTTATATATATTCGACCAGATTGAAACTAAGCTTCAGCCCGACGGAGTCTGAAAAGTTTGAGGAACCTTGAAAAAGTTTGCTGCATTATTTTTTTTCGATCGGTTTATTTATTGTGAAGGCTCTTTAAAAAAAAACATGTCTTTTGCGTGCACATTTACCCAGATGTTCTAAAGAAATAAAGATTAAGTTTTTACCAACATTTTAGCTTAAAGAATGACTAATATTAAACCCCAACAATCGAATATATTTGGCAGTTTTACATACATTTTTAGTTAAAACCACTGCAAAAGCTGTAGTTCTCATTGGACTTACATCAATTTAAACTTGCTGGAAAGGTATTGATTTGGTGAGATCTGATTAAAACTGATTGCGAAAAATATAGAAACGTAGACATGACATCGATTTCATTAAAGTAAATGTAGTTCGTTCTGGACTTTACTTTAATTGCTACAAATTATAATCCTTTTGGATAAAACTTGGCTGAATCTATATCCGGCTCGAGCACAACTTTAAAGATTTTTGCAAACTTTGTACTTAACGCCACTCACAATTTGTCACAAACGTACCATACGATATATCAATAAAAAGAAGAGCTACACAACTCTAAGTTAGTATAAATCTGATGACAAATTCATCTCTTATAGTGGTTTAAACAAAAAATAATGCCAAGCAATTCGATTTTTGACGCTAAATATTAGCTATGATGATCAATAATTTGAAAATTTTTTTAGCCAAAATGTTTGTAAGAACCTGATTTTAATTTTTTTTAGAAAATGTTGGTATGTATTCTTTGAAGAAAATAAGTTACACGCAAAAAAACATGATTTTTTTTTTGTAAAAGAGAGCCTTCAAAATATCGAAAACCGTTCCATTAAGTTTTCTACCATTGAATAAATATCATGCAAAAATCGTTTTTGAGAGTCCCTATAACTTTTCAGACCCCGTCGTGATGACTTTTTTACTCTATACAAATCGACCCGGTCTAATATATGTACATATATACATAAAATAATTATGTTTCTAATTAATTTAATAATAATAAAATAACTTTAATCTAGAATGCGCGATGTTAAACCACAGCTTTATAAAAAGTTATCTGAATCTCATTTGGCCATATTTAAAGGTGACTTAAATTATCGAAAGTTACTTGGAGATTATACATGGGATGCAACTGAGGAATTTATAACATGCTTAAGAGGTACGACTCAAACAAATTGATGCATATTTATGGTAATTTTTGGACTCGGACCTTAAGTTAGACATGGCTTCAGTTATATATATGATAGATACAGCCGAAATTCAAACTTTTTTTTCAACAGCGTAGCAAATGTCTATAATTATGCGTTATCAAATGTGTTCATTTAAATTATCAAAAGTTGGCTGATAAATATATGTAAGAGAAGTGTCATCTAGTGGTTTTTGTGATTCGCGTTAAACATTTAAACAAAAATCTACTGAATGATAGCATTTGAAGACGCCACTTTTGTTCACTTATCAATTGAGTTTAAATTACCCAAATACGAGTTGAAAAAATTAAAATTTAATATTTTGCCTTGTATTTGATTTTTAGGCTTTCTACCAACAAATTTATGCACACTGCGTACAGTCAAAGCGGATTTAATTTGCGGTTTACGTGATGGCGTCGCACAGGAGCTTTCCAAAATAAAACCAAACTGGATGATCACAGGGGATTATGGTGTCATTCAGTTTGTTGAAAATGATGGTTGTAATTGTGCTTTGCAAGAATTGAGTGCGGAATAAGCTTTGTAATCTTGTTAGATGTGCAACCAAGTTGTAGCATATAACCGAAAAAATAGTAAAATACGTAAATATTAAATTATTTTTATTATATGAGAATCTATGTATATTGATTGGTTTTTATTTTATCTTTAATTTCAAAGTCTAAAATTATAAAATTTTATTTTAAATGAACACGAAAATCTTGTGCTGTATAGTTAATATACAAACAGAAGAAATGTTCCAGCAAACTTTCTGGTTTGAAAATTAGAGACCAAAAAGGCCCTTCATCAATTCGAATTTTAAAATTATACATTTTATTAGCGTTAATTTATGTACATATATGTATATATACTCCAGTTCTACACAAAATTATCAATATAATAAACTGTTATCTTTTTTTTAATTAGTTCAATTTGTTTGTTAACTAAATTAAATGAAATCTAATTTGTTGAAAATGATCCGTTGTCTTTATTTTGATGTTCCTAACTTATGCGTAGTTAACATTTGTTCAACTGTTGACTCATTGGTCGCCAACAAACTGTTAACCAAATGTCTATTTACAAGTAAATGCATCTAGCTGAATGATTTAATTGGCGCCCAATTGAAGGTCAATTGCTGTTGAAAACTGCATTAGTAACATATGTACATATATATAAAAAAATAAACAAAACAAAATTTATTTTGATACTCAATTAGATAAAATTTTTTCTATAAATTAATTCCTTATTGACCACAAAACTTGATACTCAAGTTTATGGAGTTAGTAGTTTAATGTACGGTAAGTTTTTTATTTAACTAAAAAGTTGTATTTAATTGTAACTAATAATTATTTTTGTTTATTTTTTCAAAAATAGTTTGGTACATTTATTATCACTTAAAATTAAATGATAAATCTCTGGAAGTGTGAGTACTTATGCCAGTTATTGCGGTTGGAATAAGACCCATACTAATTCTATATTGATTCTTGAACTCATGATATGGTTAGAAATTTGAGTTATTCTTCTGAAGATTCCAAGACAATATTGGGGTGCAATAGCGTTGGGCATTCTGTGCGGATATGTATTAGTTACCGCAGTCTTTAAATGGGCTTTTGGCTATCTTGAGCAGCTGATTCGAAGAATCGCACCCCATCTGAGGGTTACTCGAAGGAGAAATACCAATGAGAAGACGTTGTTTCAATTTCATCACAAGCTGCTTTAATTTAAAATGCAAGTAGACTATAAAACTTATTTCATTGCTGTGTCTTTCAGGCAGAGCTCGTAGCTATCGCTATTTTATCCAAGGTAGGACAACAGTCAAATTTTTTTCTAACACACACAGTCATACAACAATAATATCACAGCCTTTTCTTTTAGAAATATTGGCAAAGCCTTCCAATTAAGTTTGAGTACTGGCATAGTCCCTAAAATTTTACCGTGCTTTCCTCTAATAAGGACAACAGCAAGGTATGGACCAATGGCATACTCTGCCTGTCCCAACATAAAATAAATCCCTTTATATTTAATTTTTCTTTCCATATAAACAAATAACACCACATGGCGACAATACATCCGTATACCACATGGCGATCTATCATCCACCATAACATTGCGATCCTGCCTTCTTCATAATATAACACTATGTAAATTGATGAGAAGAATTTTGAGGCAAACGTTGGCGCTTACTCCAAGGTAGGTTAACTTCTCAATTACCTCAAAATTCCAACTATCAATGATAATATTTTTGCAGACGGTGTATTGATAACATGTACTTAGTGTTGTCCACATTCATCGTTTTGCCATATATTCAAACCAAACAAATACTTTGCAGGAAAAGCGATGGAACGCAGCGATTATGTTAATATCATCTGCATACTCTAATAACTGGAGAGTTACCTTTTATATTCATTCTTACCTTATGACCTACCAGCTACTGTATTAGATTAATGAAATTACTAAGGAGTGCAAAATTACGGCACGAGATTTTTTCGCGTATAAGTCCTGGCAAGTAGATTTTGTAAGAGTTTATGACATTCTTTCAACTATTCTTAGTTATTTTTGAAAATAACTAAAAAAATCTTTTTATCCTTTGACCTCAGGATTTTGATACGTTAATTTGATTACAAAATGACCGAAAATGGTCTAATGGTGATATTGCTGCCACTCTAAGATGCATCCTGTTTTTGAATTAAAATGCAAATTTTATTGTTAACACTAACTTGATTTTTATTGAATTTCTTCAACTATACTAATTTTTATATGTATATGTACAAATCAATGCAAAATGAATATTTGATTGACTTTTTTTGTTAACTTTCTAATCATTTTAAATTATTCAATTACAAGCAAAACAGCATATGTACATATGTAAGTCTCATGATAAAGCGTAAAACTAATGCCGCATTGCTTTTTTGTCATAGAATTTTAAACCTAAGTGTTTTGCACACGCTTTATGCGCATTAACATTTGTTACGTAGACCTTAAAACAAAATAAAATCGATTAAGTTCAAAACATTATTAAATTTCATATGGGGAGCTCCACACCAAATGTAAAACTTACATTGCGCTTCAAATGATAGAATATTTTATTTCATAAATAAAATAGTTGAAAATAAGCGATTGTGTCGGATTTCCGCCGACTTAAATGTAAGCTTTTTGGTGTAAAACTTGTAGATATAATTTATTAAATGCAACTGATATGTCCTAATCAGCTAATTTTTACACTTTAAATCTAATTTGAAAAATTTGTTAATTTTTATTTTATTCACACAAAATGTGTTTCTAAAATTTATCTAGTTTATTCATATAAATAAATGGGTTTCTTGATAAATATTTTATAATATAATTTAAAAATCAATTCAATTGTACAAAATGTCATTATTTCAGAATTTTGATTCGATATATTCTTTATTTTGTTTATTGTTCTGCAGCAATACAATGCAGTTTTCTTTTTTCCAAATAAATGAAATATGTGAAAATGAAATGAAAGTCATTGGTGTGTCAAGGGCATATACATCATTGTTTTATAAGTACTTTATAAGAATAATTCTTCCACACACTAAGAAATTTTTAAACCGGTAGAACTTAAATACATTTGGACATGGCGGGGTATTTATGCGGTATTCAAATTGAATGTCATTCAGTGTTCAAGTGACAAAATGAAATTTCAGCTGAACTAAGTATCCTTAAAGGAATATTCTGATCGATATGCGTATTGGTTGAATTAAGGGCATACCGGCCCTGGTCTTCAGCTGCAGATTTTATGGGGCGATGAATTTTGTATAAGATTGTTTAATTTCTTGCCATTGTTGGTTTTATGTCTTTAAATTTAAAGCTTAATATATGCATGTGTATATGTTACCGGCCAAACTAGTTGTAGGCACAACTAGTTATCATTAAGCCTAAAAATAGACAATGAAGTTTTAATGCAAAAGCACTGTGACTGGCGATAAAACTTATCAATTTCATTGTGTGCTTGGCAAATGGTAAGTTAGGGCAAGTTGGCAGCTTTCGGCTGCGGCTCAAGATACACATCCTCCAATATGCCCAACACGACGGCCTTTGTATTTATGTGCAACACCGACTTCAATATCTATAGTGCTTTTGCATTACAATTAAATTGTATACTTTAAGATATGCAAATCAACTAGTTTGACTTAGGAAAAACTAGTTTATGTTAAAAACTAGTTTGGTCCATAGCATACATATATGTTTCTTTCAGCTTAAAATCTATTTTTGAGTATTCACCGAAAGATACATATAACTTTTTATTGAATAATTGCTATCCACGATAGAATCACGCTCAAAACGTTCAAAATTTGACACGACATTTTGTGTTTCACCCTTTATCTGCATTTTTTGAATAAAATAAAATGTATGCTATTCATAAGCCATATCTCATTTTACCATGGCGGTTATTAGAAAAATGCTTGAAAATTCACTTAAATCCAACTATTCGGCAATTGGGCCCATTAAAAATAAATCATATCGTTATGCCGACTATCCAAATGCGCGAAATTTCAACGTCTATCACATTTTTCTCATTAACTATAAATTTTCAGTGAAACTTCTGAATCTTATGGGAAAAAAGTTCTGGTTCTTTTAAAATTATTAAAAAAACAAAAAAAGGATCCAACTTTGAAAAAAAAATAAAGTTAGAACTAACTAAAACTTAGAAGAAAACCTCATTGAAAACGTCTGAGCAGAAATATTTTTTATGCATCCGGAAAAAATTTACAAACGTTTTAAAGAAAGGCTTTGCAGAAAAAGTTCAAAAGTTGTAATCGATCCACCTCAGTTCATATTTGACCAAATTAATCATTTCTAGGTTTGAGAATCCAATAGGACAACAATCCTATCAGACTACTTTTTTTGGCAAGGGATACTTAACAAACTATGTGCCATATAAATATGATATGCTAGGATATCTCAAAAGCCTAACTTGATGGACTCTTACTTTGTTCCGATTACTTGACCAAGACAACGTCCTCTATTTTGAATTTTAGGTCGATATCTCGAAAACCTGGTGTGATGAACTATATCTTTGTTCGACAAAATTGATCAGAGCAAAGTCGTCTTCAGAATAATACCGTGTTACTCTGTTAATCGTGACGCAGTGTTATTAGGCTGGCCTGATTGCTAGTTTAGGCAGAGTTGACCCTCCCTCCTTCCGCCGCAAAATCAAAATGAACTACAGCATAAAGTTACTTCTTTGAGTAATACTAACTACAAGCTTTGTTAATATGCCACATATTTGTACATTTTTGTTGAATGCAAAATTTATTTGCTGGTAATTACCAAATCATATCTTGGTTGAATCAATTATTCCTTCATCCTACACATGAGTGCATGTGTTGTTGAAACAGACATTTCTTTATCGCAAAAACTCACTTAGCATTTTTTTTTTTTCAGGATCCTTTTTCATAAATTTGTATGTATCAAAAATTAAAAAAAATTCAAATCCTTGAACTGCCTGTGAATATTCATAATTTTTCCATTTTAATAGAATTGTAAATATAATTTCTGCTAATATCACTGATATAAAATTAATATTAGGGGTTTCATGAAACTACTTTGTTACAATTTCGTAAACTTATTTTATGTAATAAACTTTTTTATCAAAAAATTATTGGTTTTGTTGCGTTTATTTTTTAAAAAATAATATTGTATTAAGAAATCAATTATAGAGCAAAACGAAAATTGAAAAATAAAATTATAATACAACAGTAAGTATTAGTGGCATTACTTGCACTGACACATGAAATATTGGAGCTCTAACTTTTCACATTTTCCTTACCCAGCAACAAATATGTTACTAACAATACCAATAGAAAGTGTCACCTTTTTGTACGCAGTAATGCTCACAGCTCCAACTTTTTTTTTTTTTAAAGTGATGATAGCTTTGTTGGCACTTTGTCTGCATCAACGCACGCACACAATATGTAGCAAACGAAACTGCATACACCATCGCTTAAAAGTTTCTAAATAGTTAGGCGAGTTGCCTACATCTCCATATACAAAGTTAGTAGCGCGAAGGCAGACTACCTATTTACATACGTACCTACATAAACAAAATAAATGTCATTAAAGTATTGACGACAACCAAAAACAACATTTTTCAAAAATAAAAGAAAAAAGTCGCTACGAAATTTATATTTGATTTTGAGGATAGTTCAATTCTTAGATCATATATTTGAATTTTTGAATAAAAATCCATGCATCGATTCAACTGGTTGAATAAGAATTTTCGGAATACACTGCTTTGCCGCTGGGTAATTTCACAATTTTCATTCAATCCTATCAGCTAAAGCATTTGGCAAAATTTCAAGTGCCAATTTCTCTACATATACTGTGCAATTATAAAAATTTGAGAATTAACGGCACAGTTCGGTTACATAGAGGTAATCAGATAACTAAAACAAATTCATAACAAAAAAAAAAAGCCATCAGTATATAAAATAAGCTAAACAAATGAAAAATAACAAATAAGATCAAATGCACATCAAATAAAATAAGTAAGTTCCTTTATTGCAAAAGAAAAAAATTAATATCAAATTATAAATATCAAGATTTACTTTCAAGAACAATAGGAAATAAAAATAAACTCAACATAATATTTTGCTTGAAAATAACTTTTTTTTTATATTTAATTTAGTTAATTAATATATGCATAATAATAACGCGTGTATGTGTACAAATATGTACAAAAATAAAGCAAACAGCACCTCACAAAAGTGAAGTCAAGTATACAATCTGTTTTTTTTTTTTAACGTGTGTTTATGTAGGTGTAAATGTACTATAAAAGTGTGCTTCTGTGTGTGTTTATGTATATATGTAATAATATGAAATTTCTCAACAAAATAATAATAATACAGGAAATCAATGTAATAAATTTAAAATAAAAAATTAAAAAACAAATTAAAATATTTATATAATTACACGTATGTATGTTTGTGTTTAAACTCAATTATAACTTTAAATGTAAAAATAAAACTATATACTATCAAATTACGTTATATTAAATTTTAAAAGCATGTTATTTATAATTCCAAAACTTAAAACTAAAATAAACTTGTAAAAAGTTTAATATTTATTTTTTATATAATTCCTTTGCTGTTTTGATTTAATTATACAACATATTTATATATTTTTGTGGTATATAGTATGTTGCATGTACTCGTATATGTTTATTTATAAATTTAATTTTTGTTTTCAACTATATATTGGTGAAGTTGTTTCAATGTGACTTCTTTGTTAATGTTTTACTTTTTGTTTGCGCTATAAAACTATATCTAAAGAACAATAAAAAAGTCTTATAAAGCTGCCAGTCTCTTACAGAACCGTTTAGCTTTTATTTCTTTTACTCCACCGCAAATCCGCATGTCTCCTCTACAGCCTGTGTTAATTTGTCACACAGCAGCTGATAGCAATCATAAGGCGGCAAGTCGATGCGATTAAAGCAAGTGTGCGCTTTAGGTAAATTTTGTGTCGGTACATCAGTTGTCAGGTGAATAGTAAAAAGGCGTGGACCCATAGCACCAGTTGAACCCTGTAAAGCTCGGAATCCTTGCAGTGGAACACGTGAAGAGCCAGTTACAAATTGTAGCAATCGAGCACGCATTTCAGAAGAATATGATTCAACAACCTTAGGGAATAAAAAAAAAGAAACAATAGCGTTTAAAATAATCTCTTCAAATTATGAGAAAAAGCACATTTTCAACTATCAATTTTAACAGAAAAAATGTGCGAGTAAACTGAAATTTTAGTTATGGATGTCCAGAAAGTATACGACAAAAATGTCAACGCAATGTATATTATATGATTATTTGTCGCTAATGCTCGACAGTATAATTTATCAAAACCAGCCAAATATAGAATAAAAACGTAGTGATAGAAATTGTTCAATAACAACGTATTGTTTTAGATTTGGCTGAAGGACTTTTTGATGGAAATGCTGCCTGTGATAACTTTTTATTTAAAACGCATTAACTGAACAAACATTTGAATAAAAATCAAGTGTATTAACAAATATGCAAATAAAAATCATGTTTTTAACCACTCAAGACAAGGTTTTGAAACCAAGAAGAATATCGTTTCCATCTTTGCACAGAGAGCAATGTGTTTTTAACATTCTACAGAAAGTACAAAAGTAATGCTTACACTGAATTAAACTTTGATATTTGCTGAAAATGCGCCAAGCAATGGATACCCAATAAATTTTATCTAAAATAAATCCCAAGATTTTTTTTTTTAAATTTAAAAGTTTCAATAATTATGAAGCATTTTAGTCAAAAAACCCTAAGTTTTAATTACTATATGATTAAAGAGCTATTGAACTATTTGATAAAAATAAATTAATTAAATTATTTAAAGCAGATTAAAGTCGAAACAAAATTTTATAAAAAATCTGCATTAAAATATGAGTGGATATTTTATACAGAAGTTTCTGATTATTATCAAACTTTTATGGTATTTCTATATTCATTTAATTTTAAATTTTTTTTATAAAACACATAATATAGTGCAGAAAACGATCAATTTCTTTCATTTTAACTGTATGATGTATGAGAGAATCGCACTTTCGTATTGAAAAAAAAAATGATAATTTTGTACAAAAAATCATGTAGCTTTTAAAAACAATAAAAAACAGCAATAACAGTATCTTGCGAATTTTTGCGGACCATTTGACTATTCCAAACCAAGGTTTGTTAATAGTTTTTTAACAACCATGACAGGACTCTCATATATAATACCTTGAAAATGTCAAAAATGTTGAGCCATTCTTACGTAATTGAAGCCATTCCCGCAGGAAAGCATTTATACCATAACGTAACCATGTACCCTAAGTTAAATGGCAATGTATTTTTTTTCATTGAGCTGTTTAATTAGTTTATACTTCAACTGATTAATTATCAGGAGCACTAACAAGGATTGATAACATGAGCAAGACAAAAGGAATGCTCTTAATCAGAAGTGATCTAAGTGAGCTTCTTCAAGTGTAATATACTTTGAAATATGTCTCAAAATATTATTATTACCACAACAACAAAAAACTAATAACGAATTTTCGTTTGGTATAATCAAATCCTTAAGAAAAACTATGTTTTGTCTTATTCGCATAAATTTATATTTCGACGGAAGCGATAAGTTTTGTTGCTTTCCAAGCCCAACTTTATTAAAAGTAGTGCAATACAATAGAAATGAAATAACAAACACATTTCTAATGGAATGAATCATAGTTTTATTTAAAAAAAAAACATTAGTTTTGTGATGAACAATATGTTCAAAATAGTATATGTATAGTCGACTCAGAAATCAGAAATTTAGTAGACCTGTTCCTTTTTACAAATAAATACAATATAAGTACTACAGTAGAAAGATAGATTCATATTTATATCAAACAGACGTTGTTCTGCTCTCCCTGTCCATGTCCCTATCTCCAGCCCCATACGCACCCCCTTCCCTATTTTCACCCATATCTCCATGGTCACACCCATTTCTAACCATAACCCTCACTATCCCTATCCGAATTTTGTTTCAAATATTTCCAAACTATTTCTGCTATAAGCCTTGCCTGAACAATTACAAACCCAACAAAAAAAAAAAAATTGATGAAATGGATCGAGCCAATTCATTTTTATAAATAAGATTAAGATTTTTTGGTCAAAATATTTGTTTCAAAGTCAATCAATCAAGTTTGCTCATATGTATGTATGCGTGTTTGTATTACTCACCTGCCAGAACCAGACAACTTGTGGTGTATCTGGAGTGCAATGTTTAAGACGTGTATTATTTCGCCAATCGTTAACATCAATGCTGGAAATGCCACCTATAACTAGTTCAAGTTCACGTTCATCGAAGGGGCGTAACAAGTGACTTGGTACTAGTTCACAGAAACCTAAAGAAGCAAAAACATTAATTTTTTGCGTTTAAAAAACTCTATTGAAATCAGGGAGGAAATACCTTTTTGTAATGCTAAAAATTGTTGCTCAATACCACGCATAAATCTATAATTTACATAAAGCTTTACATATTCTCGTTTATTCTCTTCGGTGACTGGTATTGATGCTCCTGATGGCTTTAGTTCATGTACGACTAATGCACCAAAACTATTATTTTCAACACTAAATGTTGATTCTATGATACCGGTTATATTGTTTTCCCTAAAACAAATTTATTATAAATTAATTTATTGGTAATTGTAATCGAATTTAAAAACTTACAGCATCCATGTCAAACTTCGATGTAATTCTGGATCAACACCTTCAATATCACCTAAAGTTATCGGCTTATTTAATAACTGTTTGTAAAACGGTGTCGTAAAGCCGCCGTCAAGACAATGACCGTGAAAGACTGCAATTCCCAAAATGCGTCCAACAAAATGAAAATATGACAAATGATCTGGATTGACGCCTGTTACAAAAAAAATTAATGATTTATTTTAAATTTTTTAATTTTTTCATATCTAAAGTTCTAGTCCCTGAAATATATATATAACTGATTATCCCTCTTTACAAGTTTGAATTAGAAGGTGTGATTTTAATCAATAAATGTACATTTAAAGATAACACATTGTTACGATAGTGAAATCTGAAGATAATAAACCATAAGGCCGATTTCAGAATGAGCATTAAGCATCTTATGGAAACAGTCAAGTTTTTGAATTGAGAGTATTGCTTTAACCTAATATTATCTATGAATTTGCTATAAATTTAAAATTTTATAGTTTTTTTTCCATACCAGAATCGGGATTTATTTGTAATGTGTAATGATCATCACGGCTGTACTGGAACAATCCGTATTGAGGATTCAACATTTCACGCGATAACAAGTGCAGCCATTCACGTGCTACGCCACCATAGTCTAGTCCCTCTTCTCCCTTAAACTTTACCATAAGTCTTTTACGCATATCCTTGGGACGCATCTTCATTATCAGTCTATAGCTCTCCTCAAAAATTTCACTACGTGATACCTCCAAACGACAATGACCAGATTGTGGCTGCAGCGCTTGCAATTCAGTTCGCAAGGCACGCATTTTACCCACCAAATCACGTCGATATTTAGGCAACAAATCAGCACCTTCTAGCAGTCCTTGTGGTAAATCAGGCACCACATTATGCTGTGGGTTAGGTGGCGCATGATGTGTGGCAGAGCCACCTCCACTACGATGTGGTGTGGCTGAGTTATTTGCGGACGCAAGTGGATGTGAAACGGCTGGTGACAAATTTTGTATTATACTGCCATTTCCAGTAGACACTGATGGAGAATGAGTAGCAGCTCCAGCATTAGTAGATTGAGCAGTATTTCCCGCGGCGCCATTAGGAACCGCACCACGCCGTATCATCTGCAAAATATTACCATTTAAGCGAGGATCTGTAAATTGTGTTGTACGATTGTTGTGATCCACAAAGTAGACACGTCCAGATGCAGTTTTACGTTGTTCCCAACCGCTGGGGAGTGGTCCTATCGCATCTAGTGTTAAATTTTGCGTATCAAAATCACGTGGTATACGCGGATCATGCCAGGTCGAAACGCCTGTAGGTATGTGATAGAAATAGACTTGACCTTGTTGTGTTGTGCGCATTTCATAGCCTGGTGGCAAGTCCATAAAAGGCCGTGTGGCCAAATTGGGTCCACCAGCGGCTGTGGTTGCGGCAGTGTTACGATGACCATTAGGACCTCGAGCACCTCGCGATGAACGTCGGCGTCCGGACTCTTCAAGACTACGCGATGAACGGCGTTGTGAACGTTGTGCTGAACTAGAATTCTGATTCGGAGTAGAACTGGTAGCAGATGGTGTAGAACTGTTAGCTTGGTTATTACGTTCACGAGGTGCTTCACGGTTGTCTCGTATTTCACGCGTGTCTCGCTCACGTTCTCGTTGATTACTGCCATTGTTCGCTGAAGTTGTTGGTGTGGTAGCATTACTTTGAGTTGTTGGGGATATTGGTGTTTGATTAGAGTTTGCGTTCGGGCTTTGTACATTGCCGTTAATTGCTATCGGACTATGACGTGTGGTATTTTGTTCGTTTTCGTTGCTCCAACCATTAGTATGAGTAGCTTGTGGTTGTGCTGAAGAGTTTCCATTGACCTGCAAAATGTGGTTGAAATTTTATGATAAATTAATAAGTTATAATATGTATACTTTTGCGTCAAGTAATGTTGACGAATATAGGTAAAATCACTTAAAATAGTATCTAGGCTTTATACATTTAATTTTTACAGATTGCTGGAGACCTACAGCTTAAGACCATATCCGAACGACGATAGTTGAGAAAAACTTTTCATGAACAGAAAATCAAAACATTCATCACTTCACAGCCTTTGTAATCGAACCGAGAGCAACCAGATAAAGGCTGAACACAAACCATTTTTATTGAAAGAATGTACTCAAGGGCTAGTAAGCCAAAAACTCATTTTTGCATTTTTCAAAAAGGAACTGCCTCTGGTCTTCTCCAATGTCCATTTTCGCGTTATTTTTTATCTCAGCTTCATTGGTGAAACACCTAAACACGAACTTACGTGAATACATAGATAGAGTTTTAAATACAAGTGTAGCTTTAGTTCGATATTAAGATGTACCTTGAACAGATTGAACGACTCTGTACCGCAATGAGTTTTGACATTATAAATCGAAATATTGGACTAGAAGTGGAAGTATTCGCTCTAAGTTTAATAGAAAATTCTATTGCTGAATGTTGATTTTTCAGTCTATCCTATTAATCATGCATGGTTGCTTTTGCAATTAAAAACTTTTGAGAGACTCACCAAGTTTTGATTATTTTGTAAATTTTGTCGCTGCGGAGTCGTAGCCGCTGACGGAGTGGCAGTATTTGTTGACGCCGTGCTTTCAACATGACTTCCATTCGTAGTTGTCTGATTTGTAACTATCTGGTTGCTGTTGCTATGTTTTGGCGTTTTAACTTGCTGGTTATCAATTAATTGTGAAATTTTCGCTGGCGTCGTTGTTATCGGCGTTCCTGATGAGCTCGAAGTGGTTGTGGCATCATTATTAGTAGTACGCTGCGCAGTAACTGTGTGATCTATTGATGAATTTGTAACTATCGATGTTGTATGTTCCCGTTGTGTTCCCTGCACTCTATTGTTATTCTTTTTTGTAACTGGATTTGCAGTTGTATTTGATGATGGACTATCATCTGTTTCCTTTTTGATTGGACTGCAATTTTCTTTTCCCAATATCGTTGTTGAACTACTTGATGATAGGATTTCAGTTGAATGTCGTCGTTGAGCAGATGTGAGCTGTTGCAGTTGTTCACCAGCAACGCTGCCATCAGCAGTACTGCTACTGCTACCACCATTTCTACTATTGTTATGACCATTTAACAAATTAGTACAAGTGGTCGAACGTGTGGGTCCTGCCGGTATGTGACCATTGCTTTGTGCTCTTTGCTGCTGTTGTGCGCTAGGACGATCCCATTGCGTCGATTTAGTTGTATGATTTACAAAGTAAACACGTCCGTTTCCTGTACGTCTCTCTTCCCAACCTTCCGGTAGGCTATCCTCAGAAGAATCATCTTCGGAAGGACCACGGACATCACCACTAGGACCCACTATAGCGAGAGGATTGCCGCTACAAGGGCCATCTTTCGAAAGTAATGCGATGATAATTTGACCACGAACCAGCTCATCGTCATCTGGCGACAATTTACACAAATCCAAACGTTGGACTGCAAAAAAAAAAAAATATATAGATATATAGAGTTTTTTGGTACAAAATGTAGCTACTTACATCCAGCTCCTTTTAAACTTTGAATAGTTGCTGGTGAAATTCTTACACAGCCTAAAAATCCACT
Organism: Meiosimyza decipiens; assembly: GCA_963680825.1. Lineage (NCBI taxonomy): Eukaryota > Metazoa > Arthropoda > Insecta > Diptera > Lauxaniidae > Meiosimyza > Meiosimyza decipiens. The sequence goes on along the minus strand of OY804261.1, from coordinate 21,028,764 downwards.
GCCTTTATGAATCTTACGCTGATTCCATACGGTTATAGTAATGGCATCACCACGTCCCAAAAATAGATCATAATGAGCATTCCACTTGGGATCCAGTGATGATTTGCTGATATCTGTAGAGTACACTTGACTAGTGCCATCAACTTGCACTTTGGCAAAGGGATCTGGAAGGCCTGAAAGTTAAGAAAATAAATATTTGAATTATTCATCATTTAATGGTTCTGTTTTTAATTAATGATAATGAAATTTATATTAATAAAAAGCTTTTTTTTGTAAAAAAAAACAACTGGCCAGATTAGTTTTTCCTAGGCCAAACTAGTTTATCCGAAGCGTGTTAGGATGAACTAGTTTAGCCTAGGATGAACTAGGGTTTTATATGCTTTACCGGCCTCACCCCTGATTTTCTTGAAATTTTAGTGTCTTAAGACCTGGCCTGAAGCCGCGGCTCAGGGATAATATCCTCCAACGTGTCGAACGCTGGCATTGCGACGCCCTTCGGTCGCGATTCACTATATTACGTCCAACACGGGCTTCGCTAACACACCGGCGTTGCGTATAATACACTGCACTGCGGTATTGGACATATTGGCCACTCACTTGCACTAACTTACTAAAATTTTTTTAGGCTTAACTGGTTTATCCTAACACGCTTCGAATGAACTAGTTTGGCCTAGGAAAAACTAGTTTGGCCTAGTAAAAATTAGTTTGGCCTAGGAAATACTATTTTGGTCTAGGAAAAACTAGTTTATCCTAAAAGCTAGTTTGGCCGGTAACATATATAAAACACAATAGTGAAATAGAATCGCAAATTCTGCTAATAACTCTTCATATTAAGTTAATTTTGAGAGCGTTTAAAAGTTTATATCTCACAATATTTCTATTTCTATTATAAGATTATTTAATAAAAAAAATGAATTACAGAGATAGAAGCTTTAAAAACTTAATAAATTCAGTATATTTTACGAATCATTTAATTTGTATTATCAAAACTTAATATTACTGCCTTTTTTTCAAAATTGCTAACGAATCGTCACTAACCTGTTATCATACATCAACATTTTTACTGTTTATTCGCATTTGATTTTGATAAAACTTTTTTAAAAGTAACTCTATAATCAATAACGTATAAGTGTATTAAAAAATTTCCAAAACTGAGTATAGCGCTCTTAATAATATTGCTTAGGTTTTCGTGGAGTTAATACGAACACGGTTAAGTCAATGCGTTATGAACAATATATATCCCTGGGCTTTGGTTCATGACAACAACACTTTGAACACTTGCCAAAATGCGATACAAAAGATAAAAAATTGTTAATATCAACTTATTATTATCCTCTTTCAGTATTTAAGGCATGCTGGATTCACATCAAAACAATTTCGTAAGAAAGTTCTAACGTAGGCGCTCCAAGGTGCAACAATTGTTTTCCAAGATGCGCGCTGCTGATTAACCGATAACTAAAATCATTAAATTCAGCTTCATAAAAAAATTAGAAAGTAAAGACAGTCTATGTAGAAGATTTTTTAATTCAAGTGAAAACACATAGCTATTAAATTTGTTAATATTTTTTAACGTATATTTTTATATAAATAACATTTTTTTTACAATATATTTGCTTAAAATCTATGTGGAAAGGTGGGTCGCCCAGGTGGAAAATTTTGTGGTTTGTTTGGTCGTAATCCGTAATTTTGTGGTCTAAAGTTGTCGCCACGAAAACGTTGTGGTTCACCTGCTGCTGAGTGGCAAACAAAAGCCATCAAGGCCAGTACAAGGATTACTGAGAATTTAATAAAATTCATGTCGTCTGTTTCTCCTTTGAAAGTCTCAACTCTTGTTAGTATGAATCTTCAAGTTTGAATCTTCGAGCTTAGATTCTGTTTTTATACTTATTCTTAATTTGAAATTGATCTTAAATTTTGATGTTGATTAAATGTATATTCCCGTTTAGACTTATCAATAAAAATTTGGAAATTACAAAACAAATTCAGATAAGAGAACAAAAAATGCATTAATACGAAATATTTAAAATCACCTTATAGTCCAAGAGCCTGCTATAGAAAATTCGAGCGTATATGATTACAGGATAGGACATACGGGAAAGATAGTATTACATCTTGGTGAAATTAATGAAACAAGATTGCCTTGCCAAAGCCAGTCGCGATGCCCGAAAATTACCGAATTTTACCCAATTTTGTTGATTTAATTGAAACTGTATAATATGACAACTCGAAATGTATGCCAAATGATAGAACTGGAAGAGGCCTAAACATAGTATTTAGGGTTGCATTATTAAATCCTGTATCAAACATGGGTTTCATCGGTTTTTTGGGCCAATTTTCATTAATGAAGATAACAGCTTGAAATGTGTGCCAACTGATAGAACTCGAAGAGCTTTAAAAGGATTGCCACTCATTTAAGAAAACTTGGCCCAAAAAACGAGTAGGAACCCATGTTTAAGACAGGATTCACAAGATAACCCTATATATTCTTTTAAAGCTCTTTAAGCTCTATCATTTGGCATACATTTCAAGCTGTTATTTTCATTGATGAAAATTGACCAAAAAAACTAGTGGGAACCAATGTTTTGGACAGGATTCAACAATACATATATTATGTTTAGGCCTCTTCAAGTTCTATCATTTGGCATAGATTTTAAGGTGTAATATTATACAGTTTTAATTAAAACAACAAAATTGGGTAAAATTCGGTCATTTTCGGGCATCGGGAATGGCTTTGGCAAGGCAACCTTGTTTCGTTAATTTCACCAAAATGTATTACTTTCTTTCCCGCATATTTTATACTGTAATCTTATACACTCGATTCTTCTACAGTGAGCTCTCCGCCTTTTATATGATGCATTCTATTTTTTATTGACGAAATTGAGTGTTTCATCAATAAAGACAATAAATTAGAAATATGTTATAACTAATTTGGCAATTAACGAATAACATATATTCAAAATAAAATATGCATCGCTGCGTGATCGTCACTATAATCAAATTGCTTACTAATGCTCGAAGAGCGCTAACAACGTAAAAGCCTGCATCAATTTTTAAATTAGATTAGACAGTATTGTTGCACAAACATCTTAAGTGCTGTAGTGGATTTAAGGTACTGCTGAAAATTACCGATCCTATAACAGCAAATGTTTGGATGGATTCGACGTAGGACTTTTTTTTTAACACTTGAATGTCAAATGCCCTTTTTTGCTCAACATCCCATCATAAGAAATATCTTCGCGAGAGAGCGGCCAGCACTTCAAAAAAAGTTCAATCCGAAACTATAGAAGTTTATCAAATCAATCATATGCATATGTACATAAATGCATACGTATTAGGTTGTTTATTTTGAAAATTTTGTATATGATTTTTTTTCGCCTATATTTTAGCATTGGGTTTAAAAGTAATTCTCACAAAGTTTGAGCTTCCTAGCTCAAACTCTTAAACGGCGAGAACAGAGTTAGCATTCCATGAAAAAAACGTTTTTTCCAATTTTTTCTCATAGGCCTATGTTGTAGTATTGGATCTAAAGAAATATTCTCTGAATATTTCAGCTTCCTACATCATATAATTAACACAGGAAAAACTTTTTTTTTTTCATGTTTCTCTGTTTTTAAGGAGAACAAATGCTGTTTGCGCCGTTCACAGCTTTGATCTAGAAAGCTGAAATTTTCGAAGTATTTCCTTTAGGTCCAACGCTAAAACATTGGCCTATGGGACCGTAAAAAACTCACTTCGCAATAATTTTGTGCGCATTTTCAGACACACGAAAATACACAAATTCGTAAATAAATAACAAAAATACATCAGGTACTTTTTAAATATTTCGTTTTGTCATCTTATCTGTGTGATTTTTCATTTATTTGGAAATTGCAAAATATTTGCTGATAACTCAAAAAAAGTACCCTAAAGGAAATCTACATTAGCTATAAAATTACGGATTGATTTAATATGTAAGCATCTGTATAAAAAGAGAATCTAAGCTCGAAGATAAGACATTCAAACTTGAAGATTTGCTTTAACAACAGTTGAGACTTTCAAAGGAGAAACAGACAACATGAATTTTATTAAATTCTCAGTATTCCTTGTAATGGCTTTGGTGGCTTTTGTTTGCCACTCAGCGGCAGGTGAGCCACAACGTTTTGGTGGCGACAACTTTAGATCACGAGATAACGGATTACGACCACGCAGACCACAAACTCTTCCACCTCAGGTTCCTAAGCAACCCAACTTTTCTACACATAGATTTTAAGCAAATTTATTGTAAAAAAATGTTTTTTCTTTAAAAATATATAATAATGTTAAAAAAAATACATTAAAAAATTTAATAACTGTGTTTTTAATTGAATTAAAAAATCTACTACATCATAGACTGGATATATTTTCTAATTGTTTTATGATGCTAAAATTAATGATTCGAAAAATAAATCTTTTGTTATTCAATGTTGCACATTTCGCCAGTTTTCAACGTTCTAAGTTACCTGCCCAATCAATGTGGGATTTCGTGAACAACAAACGATTTCTTCTATGCCTATAAGTCAGCATCGGGCACCTTTTTCGATATTCTTCCTAAAGGATGCTTTTGCATTAATCTCTGCCTGACAGTACTAGAGGACACTTGCAGCTCCAGCTCAGTTGTAATTGTAGCAGAGCCTTTAAATGTGCCACGAGTTGACACTTATTTGATAAGATAACTATCATCTTTGTTGTCGTTTTATATATTCTGACTTTTAATTGTGTTTTTATTGGTTTTAGAGCATTGCATACAAAGTTTTCAGAACGACCAATGGATCGAGATATTTTTTGGAGACTTTTTTTTTCATTACGTAGTTGGTTAATAATAGTGCACGCACTCTTCTCTTATAAAATGCTTGGCTCGGTCCATGTTTGAACGATCCAATATGATTTTTCCCCCTAACTTTTTGTCCACGTGCAACTGCTGCTTTTCGTAATGTTGAGGGTATAATTAACACAGGCCGAAATTTTGTATATCTGATGTTATGGATGATTCTGAGATCAGATTCGAATTCAGCGCACCGAAATCCTTTGGAAACACATAGTTCAGTCTCTGGGTATGAAGTTTCATCTAATTTTGTTGGCCTGCGTAATTTATTGCTTGTTTTCAATGTTTCCAACCAATCACTTTCGGAGCTAGTAATAACCATAGATAATCCCAACAAAGTTTTCGTTTGGTAGCGTACAAGGGCTGCTAAAAAAATAAATGTATACTTCTACGTTATTAGTAACCCTATTATATTGTCCACAACTGTAAATAGTATCCCTTAAGATGCTTTCATAAATGATTCTAGACAAATTTTTCGATAAATAGCATACTTCGTGCCGGGTGGGATTTTATCCTGTAGCTCTGTACGTTTCAATTCATAATTTAAGTTCTTTGATGAAAATTGAAACTGAAAAAAGTGCAATCTGGAGAACTTTGTTAAAGCTTTCCCGGACTACTTTTAGCTTTAGAATTTACGACTCATATATTAAATTTTGTTTTTATTTGATACCAACTTTTAACGTTTTTTGTTTGAATATAAGAGTTAAGATCCCAGTAAGAAATCTTTACCTTAACGTGATGTTGTGCTCGAAATCAGTCGCCTGTATAATGATGCCACATTTGCAAGCAGATAGCGAAATTTTTGTCTCAGCGATCAATTACCTTTCTCCCGACATCGAAACAAACTTGCGTGATTATTCGGTAGTTACGTATTAAATAAATATTGAGAATACGGCGCATTACATATACTAGGTTGTTCAATAACTTCGCGGAATGAAAATTCGATCAAACTCAAAACACTCATTCCAACAATTCTCCAATCTATGGAGCCCATCACTCTAGTAGCTTTCCGGAAGATCTGCAAAATACTCCTCTACGGCAGCTTTTAGCTCTAACTCTTTGTTCGATGAAAATGGTTTTCCACGAAAAAATTGTTTTTTAGGCGTGAGAAGAGCTAAAAGTCAGAGGCAGCTAAGTCTGGCAAATAGCGAAAATATTGTAACAATTCGTACTTTTACTCACTGATTTTATCGATGGTGGACAAAGTCGCATTCGAATGAAAGTTTTTGTTACATTATTAGCGAACGCGGCAAATCCAAAACTTAACTTAAAATATTGATCATTGTGCCTATTGAAACGCCTAGAACTTCTATTACTTAAATCTCTTAAATCTCACCTAACATTTACCATTTCGGTATTAATTTAACCTTTTTTTACAAAGAATTTTACTACTGCACGAATTTTTTCCGTTGTAAAAAAATGTACTGGCATGTTAACTTTAAATGGCTTGTAAATAAAATAGCAAAGGCACTGCATTGAAAGTACTTCCTAAATAAATGTTAAAAATACATTGAAAATTAATTACCTAAAATGTTCATGAAAATCGTATGTGCCAAATGTGAGTAGCTAATACGAAATCAAAATTTTCAATTCCGCCCACTTTAAGCACAATTCAAGATATTGATGATATGTATACGTGTACTTAATTTCATCACAATATCTTACACGGTTAACGAGTTATGGCATTAAAGCTAAAATTTAGGGCTGCGCCACGCCCTTTTAAAAGCCTTTGCAAATTTGAAACCTAGCCCAATCTTAATTTTATTCACATGTTTACTAAATCACCAAGCTTCATCAAAATCGCAGCAACTTTTTTCAAAATGTGCAGGGGTTTTGCCCATTTTTACATGCTAGCACCTTGTAAGAAGGTGTCACCTATGTGTCAACTTGAATTAGCTTGCTGAGTTTTCCCGTAAAGTTAATTTGAACAGACAGACAGACTCACAGACAGACACACAGACAGACAGACGGCCATAGCTATTTCGACTCAGGTGGTGACACTGATCAATAATATATAAACTTTTCTATACCTGTCACACCCTCTTCTATGCGTTACAAACGGAATGACAAAGTGAATACACTCTCTGTGTAGGGTATAAAATGAAAGATTGAATTGATGGATCAAAATAAAATGTTGGTTATGTTCTTATGGAAGATGAAATATTAAATGACATTTTCAACACCCTGTTTAGTTAATAGTAAAAATAGAATAGCATGTCTACGCAAGTTAATTTATGTTTAGTTTTAAGTTGCTCATAGTAGTCGAATCGTCACAGTACAATCATCAACATGCAATTCTTAAGTTTAATATTGGCTTTTTGTGAGTTTTTCGTGTTATTTAATGTTTTTCTTGCCGACGAAGGACATGTGCATCCAGGATTTAAATATCGCTTGGCGTCATCTGTAGACATTCGAAAATATCCAACATCCAATATCTGCAAGACTAAAACTATTTCACTACCACATTAGATTTTACGTATAAATGTAAAATGTAGATGACACAGCAAAACGTCTCTATCAATTGAATTTAATAAAATATGAATGCATAATTAATGGAAATATATTTTTATTGAATTCCTGATATACAGTATTTGACGGAAATAATAAATTCTACTTTAGTTATACAAAAACCTGTTAGCATTTGTTCACTGATTTTGAAAATAATACCGAAAAAAATTAAAAGACAGATCTTGACATAAATATGTAAGAATTCAGGCACGTTTGCTGAAATTTTAGAAAAAATATCATTAGGCAATGCAGCACTTTCTCGAGGTGTAGAAATTTTCCAAATTATCACAAAAATACAAAATATCGCTTTGAAAAATGTGTATTTTAGTATTGAATTGAAATAAAATGCATTTGTATATATGGGAATGGTGTTCAAATGAAAGGCTAAAATGAAAGAAACTAAAAATCTTTTTCTTGAGAAACGTGAAAAATAGCGTCCAGATCGAGGATCAGTAAAATTCGAAATCATATTATTGAGATGCTTTTTTAAAAAAAAACTCTTTTAAAAGATATATATCTATATTTTTTTCTCCGAATCTCATATTTATTTTTGTATTTCGTCTGGTTTTTAAGCCAAAAATACCGATTTTGTGCTCTTTACCCTGGGCCGTGCCATGAAAGTGTGAGGCTTGGGGCGAAGCAATGTTGTTTTTCGTTACAACCTGTTGTTTTCTCCACTGTTTACAAGGTGGTAAAAAAAAAATGTTCTTACTTTTAAAAATTTTTTTTTTTTTTTTTTCAATATTCGACTAATAACTTTTTAAAGGTGCGGAGATGGGGCACCTTATTCGGCCCTGCTTGTGTCAAGGACATTAATTGTCTTGGAGCATTTTTTAAACACAGAAATTAATTAGTAAGTTTTTATCTCAAAATCTAATTTGGGTAAAATTGATTTTTCTTCTCAGAGCGATTTACATTTAGCTTAATTAAGCTAATTATATTTGGCTATTTTTACCTACATTACTCGAGCGTACGCTTAACTCAAACTAATAGTTAAGTTTTTTTGCAAATAATTGTGCCATATTTTAAACAAGAATTTATTTAAGAAAACAAAATCACCAAACGATCAGCCCTCTTTTAAGGCTTCGCGTAGCTTTTGTTTGCATTAGAAATATTAAGGAGGGTTAAGAAGGAAGGCTCTAAGGCTTTTTCTTTCTGAAAACCGTTAGACAAAAGTTCATCTCGCATCATCGCTATATTGCTTCCCCGGTTAATAGATCCAAATTTTTTGCGCTATTAAACGATCAACTAAGCGGGGTCTAGTGCATTACATAAAAAACTTTTTGGTGTCAGAAAATTTGCGTATAATGCAAGAAGAATGATAAAAGAACAAAACAAACATAACCTAACAAAAATTCCAATGCATAACTGTAGTTGATAAAGAAAAGTAAAATTCAATTGCATACTTTTAGTCGGTAAAGAAATGTAAAAATACATAAGTTATCAAATATATGAAAACAAAAAAAGATAAATTTTTGTTTGGAAGTTTCAATGTTTCTTTAATTGGATATCTAGTTAGGACGAGTAAATTTGTACATGACGCCAAAATGTCCGAGCTTAATTTTTTTTTTTTCAAAGCAAGTTTCGATTGAATATGATGAAACTACAGACTCTTGTGTTAACTTATAACGTAGGTGCAGCAGGACTTTAAAAAAATTATTTTACCCAAACGAGACTAGCTATAGATAAAAATTCTCTCCAAATAAAATCAGCATTTTCAGTAGGGAACTGAAGCAACATTTGCCGGAACTTCATTACTAGACAAAATGTAAAAAAAATTTTAGTTTTTTAAAATAAAGTTTATTTCAAAAATTACATTCTAAATTTAATAAACAATATGACTTGAACTAGGATTGAATGGTCCAGATCCGCCATAAGGTGGAATTGGATTGTATGGGCCAGATCCTCCACCAAATGGTGGTGGATTGGGGTTGTATGGACCAGTAGAGCCATCGCCAAACGGTGGTTTTCTTCCAAATAAGTTCGATGTGCCGGCAGCAGCAAGAGCCAAAACAGTGAAGAAAATAGATACTAATATTTGTGTATTCATATTGATGCAAAAAATACTTTTAATGCTTTTCAACAGAAATGAGCGCAGTTTTATAGCAAAAGCAGGGGATTTTTTCTTTGCAAATATTTTGCTATAGATTCAAAAACCTTTATTTTGTTAAACTGTCAGAGCAGATAATACGGGGGATTTACTGTTGGTACTTGCACTTGTGTTGATATGATAATAATTCGCAGATTTTTTAAAGAGAAAAATCCCCTCCACATCTTGGCAGTTAATTGTCTACGTATTGTTATCAGCAAAAATATTGACATGAAATTGAAATCTATGGGTAATTTTTTTTTTTTTTGGTTTGCCGCGTATATTGTATATTTAGTAAAGATCTTCATATAAATACTCGGACAACATTTTTAGCAATTCATAAGTGTTGCAAAGACGTACGCGAAATTATTAATTAATTGAAATAAA